>JAYMFD010003533.1:0-63298 GCA_035771175.1 Paratinospora sagittata | reverse complement strand
ATATACAATGATCAATAACTACGATTATTTTAATTAATAAACTAAGAGAAAAAATCCAAAAAAGTAGAATTTTAATCAAAACGTTGAATCAACAAAGCAATAAAAACCATTTAATTAAGTGGAATAGTAAAGAAAATAGGGATACAAAAAAACAAATGTGTTTGTCTATATATATATATATATATAAGAGAAAGTCAAATGAAAAAAAAAAAAAAAGAGTAATTCACGCAGGTAAACATTTATTAAGATTTACGTCGAAGTTGACCACCCAATTCCATATTAATTAGCAATATCAAGATTCTAATTCATTATTAATTAACTCATTAAGAAGTAAAATTAATTTGATAAAATAAAAAAGTATCAAATGCAGCAACATAAGATCCGGCAGCTGCCGTCGCATTACATTTCACCTTGAAATTTGTTCTGCATGGCCTAGCTAGCTAGCTAGCTAGGCGGATCCGAAACAATTGTTGATATATATATATATGAAGAAATATTGGGGTAACCTTTCAAGATGATTTTACAGCCACTCAATTGCTATTTTCTTTATAAATTTCATCAAGACCTGAAACCCATATTCTTTTCCCCCCAAATCACGAGAACCATCCATATTAATTGCACGTTAGTTCTAAATCACATCACGGGTAATAATTTTAATCCCCATAAATAAATAAATATATATATATATATATATATATTCACGAGTAAATTTAACCAGCAACTCATCAATCTCTTCAGCCCAAAACACAATGGCAGTGGCCATTCCCAATGAGGCTATTATAAATAGCACGTCTTGTGTGAAATTAGTGAATTCTACAAGTCGCCCTCTTCGAACCTAGTGTAAAATATAAGATTTTATTATTATTATTATTAAATATTATTAAATTATTTTAATTCGAGATAATAATATACGTACGTGATATATATAATTTAAATGTGTGTTTTAGATCTGAACGTAACACTGCTTTTAAATAAAATAAAACTCATGAATTAATACAATTCTGTATTGCATCTGATGAAATCACTGTTAATCTTTTACAATCGGATGGCCTAATTTAGTAATCAAGTGAATCACATATATATGAAACCCCTTAATTGAAAGCACACTAATAATGCAGTAGAATCTCTCAATTGACCGGTAATATGCTTCAGCTGGTTCATCGAGATTAATTCACTGGCTGATTGCTTTGGTTATAGCAGTTACGTTCAATATAAGGAACTACTTTTGGAGTATATGCATGATGTTGTGGGGTTGCACGGAGATTAATTAGAATCTTTTTACGTACAGTGCAAGATTATTAATTTGAAATTGTTACATTGTGGCTGTTACAGTGAAACGGTACCCCAGGCACCATCATTTTCTTTATCTACGGGAAGGGTGATGGGACGGCAAAATGGAACAGCAGAGCCCACTCAGAAAACTGGAATTCTAAATTGATGGAATGAAATGCAGACAAAGGGTTTGTTTTTTTTTATTTTTTATTATTATTTACAAAAAATAAAAATAAATGAAACAAAATGATATATTTTTATTAATGTATTTTTATGACATAAATTATATATATTTAACATGGCCCCGTAAAAATCTTTCACTTTATCAAACTTATGTTACCAAATTTATGCTTTAAATATTAACTTTAAGGATTTAATATTTTATTATCATATATTAATTCCAACATGAATTCGTTTCTATTTTAATTTTGAAACCTCACAAAAAAAAAATGGCAGTTTGATAAGTAAACCAAAATGAATTTTGAAGTTATGATGCAGAAATCCTTTTTCACAACAAAAGTCAACTCCTAATTATAAATTAATTTAGAATACAATATGATGAAAATATTAATTAGAAGAGTGAAGCGGTAAAGGGCGTAAAATACCTAGGTTGGTGGGGTTAGGGGAGGGGGGCAAGTTCAGTAAAGTTGAAAAATGTCACCTATGGCTTAGGTAGCACTTCCAATATATATATATATGTGGACCATGATAAAATGGTTAATTAGGCCAAGAAAGAGGTCAAGTCTTGTCAAGATTGACAGCCCGACGTATAGCACATGCATTACCAGGCCACACCTAATTTACATTTACATATATATTCTTAAATGAAACGCAATTAAGACAGATCCTTAAAATGTGTTCAAACAATTGAGATCATATCAAAGCCTGTTAGATTTTTATTTTTTTTAAACAGTTATAATTCAAAAGTTGAAGAACTAATTTCAAGATTTTCATTCTTCTCAAGTTTAATTGAAACTGCTACTTGAAACAATATTAATAGTTAGTAGTTAGTTATATATAATTAATTTTATTATCATATTACATTCTTGAAAAGGTATTAAGATCATTAATGATCCATTAATCTCTTTCACTCCATAGAATAAGGTAGTATCAAGAGTTGAACCTGAAACATTTAGGTTTCACATAAAATTACTTTAGGCTTTCACATCATACTATTCTAATAAAATAATTTTTGCCTTTAAGATTATATATATCGTAGCGGTAGAAAAAATGTTCATATTTTCCATTTGATTATTATTGTTTTACCTTTCCTCTTTAGCTACAGCTCGATACATTTGTGGGCTTAAATTGATGAGCATGTGAGATATGTTTATAAATCTTAGAGATGAACCATTAATGTCATATTCTTTTTATTATATCCCTTTTTCTTAATTATTTTTTTTCCTGTTCTTTAGGTAACTAATATGGTGTGGTACTCTGATGTCTAGGCCAGCCGGTTTGGTTTAGAATTCCAAAACAATATTCTATTTTTGAAAATAAGATTCTTGGAGAAATGTTTGGCTGAATTTGTTTTTGGAAAATTCAAAAAATTGTTTTTGAATAGAAAGTTGACACTAGTGAAAAAAAATCTTGTTGTTTTCTTTGTTTCCTAAAACAAAACTCAAAAAGTAATTTTTAAATATTTTAAGTTAAAAACCTGTAATTTGAGTTTCAAACCAAATAGGCCCTAAAGCTTCTATTATATCTTAATAATTTACAGAGTTATGATAAGCAATTATACATAATTGCACAATATCTATTTTCAACACACAACTCATTAAATACGAGGTATTCACAAATAATGTGTTAGGGCATAATTTAAGAATATTCGACATACATTGAATGACAACATACTGAAAATGGGCATTAAATTGTGTATAGTTGATCATTTTCCTTATGATATTAAAAATATTTCTCACCAGAAAATTAAAATTTCTCATCTATATAGTTAAGAAAACTTTGATGAAAAAATAAGGGGGTCGAAAAAAATTTTCTCGAGAAAATCTTGGCAATCAAACTCATAATTTTCTCATTTTCTATAGAAACTAATAAATTTTCTACAGAAGATAGTGGTTTTCTTAGCTATCAAATACAACCTTAGATCGTGAAAATTTTGTTAACTTGTAGAATCCACCACATAGAAAATAGTTAAGGGAAGCACAACAATTCGTTACTTGGTTAGCCTAACTCTCAATATGGGAGATAGTCCAGTTACTACAACAATCTAGGCAATCTTGAGTATGTCTTATAATTAAGACGACGATCCACTTTGCAAGATGAGAAGTAGTCAAATAGAATTTGTTTCAATGGTAAGTCTCCCCTTCAACAATACAAACTCCAACAAGATGACCTCTATACAATGTCGTGGCTTCAACATATATTACCCCTAAAAATTAACAACTTCCTATTATTGCCACCTTAATTAGATCACACATGTGGTCTCAAATCAATGCTCCAAAGCCACTTCTAGTTTTTGCCAAAGAACCACCCACATTCAGTTTAAGCCCTCCAAAGGGGGAAGGGACTAGCAATCAGTATAGGAGAAATATCTATCATCAAATATTCCACACTCCAAGAATTGAAAATAAACTCAATTGCAGCAAGAGGAGCGTGTGGTCGAAGCATTATACTTCCGACCACCTCAAACTTTATATTAATTTTTAAGGATGGTCTCTGTCTCTTGCTATCAACTTAGATTTTCTAGTCACACTCCCACCATATGTGATGGATCATTGAAGTAAGAACAAGCTTCATTATCCTTCCTCTATTTTTTTCCCCAAGGGAGCATTTTATTCTATTTTTTTTTATCTAATTGTTTTTTTTGGTTTTGAGGTCTGTTGGTCTTTTAGTTTATGGCGATAGTCTTCTGCAAAGCTTAGTTTGTCTTATTAGCAACAAGGTGTGTAACGCCCGTACCTTAGGATGACGTTATTTTAACCCGTAGAGTACCCGTATATGTGTACGTATATGTATTTTATGCTTGATACGTGTTGGTTTGAGTGTTTTTGCATGCTTTTAAGTTTTTTAATGTGTGCGTAAAGTTTTGGAATGATCGGAGACTCGTTCGACGTTGAAATATGTCGAAAACGGTGTTTTAGATCAGTGGAGCTCGCTCCATGGAAGAAGAATTTTTGTCACCGATTACATCAATTGTGATTGAGCTAAAAAATCTTAAGCTTATTCTTCTATGATAGATCTTCATTGTGCACGGTGAAGATCTTGATTGGAGTTATCTACTGTGATGTACAAGATTCCAAACACTATTTCTCGGATTTGCTGATTTTTCTTGCACAATTATGATCAAACGGTCAGATCTCGCAATCTCACGGTTGGATTAAGCTGAAATTTTACCAAAAGGTTGGTAACTGACTCATAAACATTTTGAACAGTTAAGATGTAAAATTGGTGAGTCGTTTGTAAGAAATTGATTATCTAAGTGCTACTAATTGTAGCAGGAAAACTGTTCCTTTTATTTAAGTGTGTTTTTTAAGTGTGGGCCCAAATTTTTGCAACTTAACTTCTATAAAAGCACTTGGACTTATTTTTGCTCATTTTTACACTTCCAAAAGGGGTAAAAGAGCTTGAAGGAGAGGAAAATAAGGTGAGAAGAGCAGAGGAAGAGAAAGGCTTGGGTTTTGGAGCATTTTGGCTCAAGAATCCTCTAAGGTATCATGTTTTTTCCTCATTTTCTTCCTTTGTTTTGACCTAGGCATTGGTATGAATCCCGGATTTGAAGGGTTCTTGACCTATGGTTTGCTTGTTTATGCTATTTTAAGTTTTCTTGTGGTATTAATGGCCTTCATTAACCTAAAACAACACCTAAGAAGTATTTTCCACACATGAATCCTAGTTTTGAAAGGGCTGGTAGAAGAATACATGTAGAACTTAGGTCTTGCATGTCATATATGTGTGATTAGAGGCTATTGGGAACCAATTGATGGTAAAATCCCCAATTTCTAGCAAGAAATTGGAAGGGTTATGTGTATTTGACCTAAACCTAGGTTATGGACTTAGGGTTTTCCATTCAAGTTGCATATAATCTATGTTGATTAGATGGGTAAATGTGGATGTTTGGTAGTCCAATTTACTGATTTTGAATGGTAGAAAACCTAAGTGTAGTATAATTTTGGCCTAGTCCATGAAATTTAGAAATTTTCCATGAATTTGGAGATTTTGACCTAGACTAAGTCAATTGATGAAATTGACATGGGGATTAGTCTAATTGACCTTAATTGTGATTGAATTCCTTGTATTATGTTGGTTGGATCATAGGGATCAACCTATTGCATTCATTGGGGTTAAGTATGGTTTAATTAGATATTAAATGGGTTCATTGAGCAACATGGATTAGTTCATGAGTACAACCATTTTAAAGTCTTAAATTGGCTATTGAATTGGGGTTAGACATGGTTGAATAACATGCTTGTGGACTGATTTTTAATGATGAATGAACCATGTATTATGGAGGGATTTTGATTGATCTAAGTAACCCAATTAAGCCAATTGGAGGTTGAGGTGCATAGGAGTGTTTTGGTGACTTCCTAGTACTTCATTGGTTAAATTTGGATTGGTTAAGTCTAGCCAATCGATTTGTGAGCGTTTTTTTACTTGTTGGTTTCTATATGCGGCATTGTAGTATAAAGTATTTTAAATACTTATATATTGTAGTATGCATGATTTAATGATTCATGAAATGTATTTGAGCATAGTCCAGTTGGGTTAGCAATTTGGGTTGGATCTCCTAGTTGGGATTTTCTTCAGGAAATCTCGTAAGTCTAGCGGTGATCCCCAGTTGTGGACCTTGCAGAGGATTTTATGGCTTATGTAGATAGGATTGCCTAGACTTGGTATTTGCTTGGTGGGTTGATCCTATTAGCTACACAACCCCAGGAATCCTATTAGAATATGAGTATTGTTTGGTCGGATTGGGCATTGAATGTCGGGAACCCAGGCCCTTGATCGCCTTTGCTCAGGATGTGTTAGGATTGCATGTGCATGTTTAGAAAATGATATGCATTGGCTTGGTTATGACATGATGCATTATATTTGGCATGTATGTAATCTTGTATATATCCATGTTGTGTAAATGGTTTTAATGATCTTGCATTGGTTTACCTAAATGTATATATATGTTGTCACTTGTAGAAAACACTCACTGAGCTTGTTGTAGCTCACTCCTCATTCTTATCATTTCAGCTTCGAATAGGAAGGGGAAGGGAAAGGCTTAGCTGCGGAGCATTTCCTTGTATTTTGTGATGTAGGTGTTTTAGTACTTTTTCGCATTTTGATAAATTGTACTATATAACACCTAATGTTTATACTTAACACATAGATGAGTTGTATTTTATGGTTAAGTATGATTTTGTATATTTTGAACATTATGAACTTAGGAAATTTTATGGTTGTCATTTTGGGAATGTAATTTATATTGATGATCCAATTATGTCCATGTGTTTTAATGTTGTATGTTGGGATTATGGTGTGTTATTAGATGAGGTTGACGGGGATATCGAGGGAGGATATACCCGGGGTTCCGTGCCGGTCATGACATCATTGATCATGGGTCGTGACAAGGTATCAGTTAGGTGCTCATCTACCATTGTATCCTGAGAGACATATGTTATATTATAAAGCTAAAATAATTATTTTATTATTTTATGTATGAAATTACAATTGTATCCTCATATGTAATTAGTATATAAACTCAATTATAATTTGGGTTTATGTGAGATGAGATAGTTGAGAGGTGAGGAGAATTGTGAGAGAGTGCTTACAAAGTGGCTTTGTAACACCCCCCACTTTTTTTTACTATAAAAACTAATTTAATTGCTTGAAAACCCTCAAGGTGTAGTGGCAATAAGTAGTAAAAGCCCTCCCTCGAAGAAAATATAGACCCCCATAGTGGGATGGTACCAAGGAAAAAGTTGTGCCAGCCCCAAAGGGGACCGGCCCCCTTAGTTGCTTTTCGCTGCCCTTCGCTCTCTTCTTTCTCCTTCGACCTTTTTGCTCTCTCCTACATCCCTGCACACTTTAAGATGTTAGAAGAAAATGCTACGCCACTGAAAGTGTGTTAAGGTGGGGAACGAAGGCTAGGTTTGCATTTCTTTCTTGTTTAATAATAAATTACATAGCACCATGCATCATATCTGTTACCATGCTTTACGTCATGAGTGAGGCTATCTATTACAAATGCTAAATTCATAACCATGGGTGTTATGTGACGCCCCGAAAATTATTTCATCTAGCCCATAACCCAATTGCACTTTGCCCAAACTCTATGTGTTGCCTTGATATGGTTGGTGTTTGTTTGATGGTTGTTTAATGTTTGTATAGTTGATGCTTGATAGTGTATATAAATATGTGTATTATAAATTGTATATGGGTCATGTTAAATTAAAGTATAATGCATATGTTATTATTTATGCATGGTCCATTAAACCATGAATTGATATGGGTTAGGATTGATTGAATAAAAGGATAAATGAGAATGAAAATTTGGTGTATTAAATGGATTGAACATTTAAAATACATGGAAGCATGAGATTGGTTAAAGTACATGTGGTTGGTATGGGTAGTATGAAACCAACACATGTGAAGGTTTGTGCATGAAAGTGGACAAGTGTCTCATGCCCACTTCTCTTCTCCAAGAATGTGCTAGAAAGTGAGGTGAGTGGAGGGAATCCAAGAATGTGAATGTGCTAGAAAGTGAGGTGAGTGGAGAGAAAGGAAAAAAAATAAAAGAGAAGAAGAGAAAGGAAAGAAGAAGAGAAAGAAAGAGAGAGTTGCAGGAGGAAAATCTCTGCGGCATTTTCATCAAAGAGCTGGATCTTCGGGATATATGGTCAGATTAAGCTCAAATTTTGTCAGAAAGTTCGTAGCTTATGGTTCTGCATTCTGATCGGTGGAGATCTTGATTTGAGGTTTCTTCTAAGAGATCTAACCTCTCAAACCAAGCTGGTCAGAAAGTCTGGATTTCTCGCACCATTTCGTTCAAACTTATAGATCTACTCAATCTACCGTTGGATGGATATCACATTTGGGTATGTAGTTTAAAACCGATATTTCTGCATTCTTAACGGTGGAGATCTTGATTATAGGTTTTGTCTAAGAGATCTAACCTCTCAAACAAAGCTGGTCGGAAAGTCTGGATTTCTCGCGCCGTTTCACTAAAACTTATAGATCTACTCAATCTACCGTTGGATGGATATCAAATTTGGGTATGTAGTTTACAACTGATATTTCTGAATTCAGGATGGTGAAAATGTTTATGAGTTAGGTATGTTGTGTGATATAGTCATCTGAGTTTGAGTATTTGCAGCAGGAAAGGAGAAATTGTCTGATTAGAGACTTGTTCATCAAAGATACTTATCTTTTCGGTCCACCGTTGGATTGCGCTGATATTTGGACAGAAGGTTTGTTTCTTCACATAATTCAATCTATGTGGTTGATCTTGTGATTACATATTTCTGTTGGTAGATTGATACATCTGAACAGAATATTAAATGAAGAATTGGTAGGGTTGTTGTATTAGACCCAAATTTAGAATATGAACTTAGACCTTTCCAAATAGCTTGCATGTCAACTATGTTGACCAAGCTGCCATTGTTGATGAACCCATGATGCAAAATCAGTGATATACATGGCTGAACATGGTGACCTAGTGTAAATCGACAATATGGCCTAAGTATGGAAAATTTCTTATTTTAGGGCTTTTGATGCTTTTGGCCTAAAATCATTGAATTGATGCAACTTATGTTTAATTAAGCATGATTAGGGTTGATTATGCTACTGATTTGGTGGTTGTGACCATATCATGGGTTAGGCCTACTTGTGATCAAGTGACCCAATTTGGGCATGTTTATGCCTAAGGAATTGAAAATCAGTATTTTTGATTAATAGAATGGTTTATGTATGAGAACTATGCATTAGAGGCCTAAGTCAGTGATTTGAGTTGAATGATGGGATTAGATGGGATTAGATGGGATTTAGGCCTATTGTCTATATGTGGGCTGATTTAGGGTTGATGTGTAATGTCTATGTGATTGAGCATAGAAACTGATGTATGGTAGGATATTGATGAATGCTTCAGGATCTTGATTGGGTTGATTTGGTTTGGTGGTCGTGTGTGGTTAAATACTCTCGCGAGGCTTGGTTGTGAGTAGACTTCATTTATGATTATATCTTTTATGTCATCATATCACTTATATATATTGTATGTTGAAAGCATGAATATGTTCTCATGTTTTGAATGATGCATTGATTTGAGAAAACCTTATGACTTTGGTTGGGCCCATCTATCTGGCTAATAGGGGGACTTAACCTTGTCATAGGAGGGTTTTAGGAAAGGAAATGATTGGGGTCAACGGTACGGTGAAATAGACGTGCAATAGTAACCCCAAATAAACATGATTGGGGTCAACGGTACGGTGAAATAGACGTGCACTAGTAACCCAATGCATGTGGAATGTGGATCCAAATTGATAAGCTTTTACTTGCATCGAACTTATTATAAATGCTTGATATCTATATGCTATGAGCTTTTAATCATACTACACATTGACATGCATACATGATATTTATTGATGAGTATTGATAGCATATTTGAATTCTATTCACTGGGCACCGTTGGCTCACCCTCATTTTTCTCTTTCAGGTCCTTCTGTCCCGAATAAGGGCAAAGGAGTAGTCATATCTTGAGGGCCTTGCCTGCGAGAGAATCCAAGGCCTCGATATGAGTTGAGAGGCATTTTGATTGAACTGTGTTTTAAATTATGAAGTATTATATTTTGGATTATGTAATTATAACACTTACCACATTGTAGTATGGGTGAGTTGGGACTTGTTAGATAGACCATGTGGCATATGACGGTTTTTATTTGTACCCACAATTTTGGACTTTATGTGTATGTCAATTTTAATGGACTGTAGGGATTATGATTTTATTTATGGTTCATTTTTATGGATTATCTCTTGTCTTTGATGATTAATACGGTGGGTAGTTTTGTTTAGTACCTTTTGATATTATGTCGTTGTTTGAGATAAGGCTCGTAGGGTCTCAACCACCTCACGGGAGTTGAGGAGTGGTCGGAGATGCCTTCGTGGGCGTCCCGCCCTGGCATTCCGCACCCCATTCCCTGCGGGGTCGGTGGTCTGGGGTGCGGGGTCGCCATGTTTCCATGTTTTCTCTTTGTGTGTGTTTATGTTTTCGGGGTGCGGGGTCGCCACGGCGTTCCACACTCTGTGGACAAAGGGATTTCTTCCCTGACCCCGTTAAATCTCTTGTCTCCATGTTTTCTCTTTGTGTGTGTTTATGATTTCTTTGGTTTATTCCCTAACAACTGGTATCAGAGCCGATGGTTCGATTAGGATGGGCGTATGTCAAGGTGGAGCACGTAAGTGAGCTCATGGTCCCAGATGGTTCCTCGAGGTCCCCCTCCTCGAAATGATGGCGACGGTTGATCTGACATATATCGTGCGGTGTGATCATAATGAAGTTGGATTTAGATCTAAGGTGGAGATTTGTTGGGTATGTGTGGACCGAAATAATAATCTCACATCGAATTTGGGCAAGTTCATCATATTAAATATTAGTTGGGATCTCACCCTTATTAGAACCAAGGCCTTTGGAGTAAAACCCCATACCTAGACCCAAAGGCGGTTAAGTTGGGGACAATATCTATACTAGTAAAGATCTAGGCCCACCCAACAAGGCCCAGATGTGCAAGCCTGCATCAAGAAATCTGAGTCGTGGGTAGAAGAATTTTTGCTCGTTACTGCTTTTACCATGTTGCAGTAGGCGTGCATTGTCGCGCAAGCCGTTGTGCTCCATTATTCGTGTGGAGCGACCATGAAGAAGAGAAGGTTGCCTCTATCTCAATCTCAAAAGAACAAAAAAAAATGGTGCGTTTTTAATTATTTTTTTCCTGTTGACTGCGAGAAGAAAAGTAGAATTGAGGCATTGAGCAACAAAAAAAATCAGAAATTGGTGCATTTGAGAGCCATTGAAGAAGATAGGACAATTGTTTTTGTCCTTTTGTAAGGGTTTGAAAAGTCAAAAAGACAAAATCATCACTTGAATTCTCCATTGTCGTGTTTGCTCAAAAGGTATTTGATTTAATTTTTTTATTAAATCAATTGTGAACACCTTAATCTTGAACACCGTGGGTTATTTATTCATTGGATCCTTGTGCACGAGTTGTGGCTATTTTTTATTTGTTTGGTGCTCGCAGTTTGAGTGGGAGCAATGGGTTCATATGATGAATCAATCAGAGTGTAGAAATTCAATGGTTCAAATTTCAGTTATTGGAAGATGTATATGGAGGATTTTTTGTATTAAAAAGATTTGTATTTGCCTTTGAAGGAGAAACCTGCCAACTACAAAAAAGTGGAATGGGAGATACTAGATCGGAAGGCACTGGGTGTGATTTGAAATTGTATATCAAAAAATATTGCCTTCAACATGAAGCATCAAAAGAAAACAATACATCTCATGGCCTCCCTTTCTAACATGTACTAGCAAACCTCTGCAGCACATAAGGTACTTCTAAGCAAGAAACTGTTTACTTTGAAGATGGGAGAGAATGAGAGTTTTAAGGAGCACTTAAATTTATTTAATGAGACCACTGATCAATTGGATTCAATGGATATCCATTTTGATGATGAGGTTCTTGCATTAGCCATTCTTGGATAGTTGCCGGGGAATTGGAAAAATACAGTTCAGTCAATTAGCAGTTCCTTTAGGAAAATTGGGATTTTCAGAAGTTAGTAACTTGATTATGACTGAGGAGATCAGAGGGAATGGTGAAGATTCATCCAGTTCAGGGTCAGCATTGAACATGGAGAGCAGAAGTAGAAGTAAGAATAAAAGAAATTGGCACGACAGATCAAAATCAAAGAATGACAGGTCTAAGTCCAGACACCCCCATGGTGTAAAGAAAAATGTTAAATGCTGGAATTGTGGAAAGATGGGACATTTTCAATATGATTACAAGGCTCCAAAGAACGATGGCGAGAAGCAGAACAATGCAAATTGTATTTTTGAAAATTCAGAAGATGCCCTTATTTGTTCTATGGAGAACAAGATGAAATCTTGGGTGTTAACTTCAAAGGCATCATTCCATGCTACTTCCAACAGAGATTTGTTTGAGAATTATGTCTCAAGTGATTTGAGACAGGTGTATCTTAGAGATGACCATGCATGTGACGTTGTTGGCAAAGGCGATGTGTAGATTCAACTAAAGGGGTTCGTGTGGAAGCTGTACAATGTGAGGCATGTGCCTAGTTTGAAGAAAAATCTAATTTTTATTGGGCAGTTGGCGAGTAATGGTTATTCAACCACCTTTGCAGATGACACTTGGAAAGTGTCAAAATGAGCAATGACTGTTGCTTGAGGTAAGAAAACTGCATCACTTTATATGACTACTGATGATTGTGGTTCATTACTATTACAGAAAATAAAGAAGATCCAAACTTATGGCATCAGAGGCTTGGACACATGAGTGTCAAGGGGTTACAAGTCATGCATTCACAGGGGGTGCCGTCACGACTGAGATCAATGGATATTGATTTGTGTGAAAGCTACATATATGGGAAACAAAAAAGGGTCAGTTTCCAGAAGGCACGTGGAAGTCCAAAGTCATCCAAGCTTGAGCTTGTTCGCACAGATGTTTGGGGTCTAGCTTCAGTTTCATCAATAGGTGGGAAACGGTATTTTGTGACTTGTATTGATGATCATTCCAGGAAGGTATGGGATTTTCTTCTTGAGACAAAAATCTGATGAGTTTGAAGCTTTCAAGATGTGGAAAGCTAGGGTTGAAAATGAGACAGGGTTGAGGATTAAGAAGTTGTGGTCTGATAATGGTAGAGAGTATGAAGACACAAGATTTAAGAAGTTCTGTTATGAGAGTGGGATAAAACTCAAGAGAATTGTGCCTAGTACACCACAGCAGAATGGTACAATAGAACGAATGAACAGAACATTGATTGAGAGGGCCAGAAGCATGCACATACACTTTAGTTTGCCAAAGCAGTTCTAGGCAGAGGTAGTCAATATAGCAGCTTATCTGATCAACCGAGGACTATCAATACCATTAGAGTTCAAGATTTCAGAAGAAGTATGGAGTGGACATGAGGTAAAACTTTTTTATTTGAAAGTATTTGGTTGTGTTTCTTATGTGCGTATTGGTGACCATGCTAAGAGTAAGCTTGATACTAAATCACTTAAATGCACATTTGTTGATTATGGTGGTGATGACTTTGGCTATAAGCTTTGAGATGAACATAATCAAAAGATGATCAGGAGTAGAGATGTCATTTAATGAGAAGGTTATGTATAAAGACAGACACACAACACAGTCTTCTAGTTTGGTGCAACTAGAATATGAACCTAATTTCTTTGAGCCTGATGTTGTCCCAGATATTTCAGGCAAAGAACCTCAGGCACAGGATGTTGGTTCTTCACAGGGTTTAGGTGTTGCTTTGAGGAGATCTAGCAGGCCACATGTACCAAACAGAAAATATTTGAGTTATTTGCTGCTTACAAATAAAAGAGAACCAGAATGTTATGATGAGGCATGCCAAGTTGAGGATGCTAGCCAGTGGGAGCTTGCAATGGAGGATGAAATGAAATCTCTTACCTCTAACCAAACTTGGGAGTTGGCAGAGTTACCAGAGGGTAAAAATGTTCTTCATAACAAGTGGGTGTAACGGATTAAAGAGGAGCATGGTGGCTCCAAGAGGTATAAGGCCAAGTTGGTGGTTAAAGGCTTTCAGCAGAAAAAGGCATTAACTACACAGACATATTCTCTCCAGTTGTGATGTTGAGTATTATTCGTTCAATTTTGAGCATTGTAACAACAGAGGATTTACATCTTGAGCAGTTAGATGTAAAAACTATTTTTCTCCATGGTGATTTGGAAGAGGAGATATAAACGAAGCAACCAAAAGGTTTTGCAGTGGCTAGTAAAGAAAATATGGTTTGTAGGTTGACCAAAAGCCTTTATGGCTTAAAACAGGCTCCTATACAGTGGTATAAGAAGTTTGAGGGTTTCATGCAGAAACATGACTTCTTGAAATGCAATGCTGACCAGTGTTGTTACTTCAAGACAGTTGGTTCCAATTTCATTATCCTATTACTTTATGTTGATAACATATTAGTAGCTGGTGTAGATTTGGAAGAGATCAACAAATTGAAGAAACAGTTGTCTAGTGAATTTGAGATGAAAGACTTGGGTGCAACAAAACAGATACTTGGGATGAGGATTAGCAGGGACAAACAGATGGGTACTTTGCAGTTATCTCAGGCAGAGTATGTTCGTAAGGTACTCCAGAGGTTTAGTACGAGTGATGCGAAGCCAGTGAGACCACCGCTTGCTAATCATTTCAGATTGTCCAAAGTGCAAAGTCCACGGTCAAATGAAGAGAAAACACACATGGCTAAAGTTTCATATGCTTCAGCTATTGGGAGCTTGATGTATGCTATGGTTTGCACGAAAACCAGATATTGCTCATGTAGTGGGAGTAGTGAGAAGATTTATGTTAGATCCAGGCAAACAACATTGAGAAGTAGTTAAGTGGATACTTAGGTATCTACGAGGTACTACTGAAAAATGTCTATGTTTTAGTAGAGGTAAGTTAAAGTTACAAGGCTTTGTAGATATTGATTTTACTAGTAAGGTGGATCACAGAAGGAGCACTATAGGATATGTGTTCACATTGGGTACTACAGCCATTAGTTGGATTTCTCAGTTGCAGAAAATTGTGGCCTTATCTACAACTAAAACAGAGTATGTGGTTGTGACAGAAGCTAGTAAGGATCTGATTTGGTTGCAAGGTTTGTTGGCAGAGTTGAGATTCAAGCAAGTGGTGAATGTCTTGCATAATAATAGTTAGAGTGTGATACACTTGGCCAAAAATTAAACATTTCATTACAGGACCTAGCATATTGGACTGCGTTACCATTTCATTAGATCATTGTTTGATGATGGGGTGTTGACACTAATGAAGATTCAAGGTAGCAAAAATCCAGCTGACATGTTGACAAAAACAGTTACTACAGAGAAACTGGAGCTGTGCGCAGCTTTAGTTGTTCTTCAAGGTTGAAGACATGACTTCTGGGTGCACCAGTTTCACTAGCCATTGAAGACAGATGTTTACGGGTGTTTTAGTCTTCAAGTGGGAGAATGTTGGGGTGTGAAGCCTAAAATAATTGTTTGGTCTTCAAGTGGGAGATTGTTATATTAAGAAGCCAAAATAATTATTTTATTATTTTATGTATGAAATTACAATTGTACCCTCATATGTAATTAATATATAAACCCAATTATAATTAAGGTTTACGTGAGATGAGATAGTTGAGAGGTAAGGAGAATTATGAGAGAGTGCTTACAAAGTGGTTTCCCATTGTAAACATCTATTGATAGTGGATTGAGTATTGGTGCACTCCGTGGGCATAGGGATTTCTTCCCGAACCACGTTAAATCTCTTGTTTCCATGTTTTCTCTTTGTGTGTGTTTACGATTTCTTGAGTTTATTCCCTAACAACAGATACCAATCCACCTCTTGTACCAACATAAGAGGCGAATATGTTTTAAGGGAACTGTGTGTTATATAGGCCTTGGTTCCATCTTGTTTAACCTCTATTCTGCTATAATTTGGTTTACTTTTTTAACTCATGTTGTTGTTTCTATTTGATATTTGTTTGTCTTTACAATATTGCTAACAACTTAAAACAAATTGTTTAGGACAGACTAGTTGCTGAAGTTTATATTGACTAATATTTCCCACAAATAATGTTTTGCATATATATATATATATATATAATTTTGTGGAAATAATGTTTTGTTCTGCTCATACATTATTTTGCAAAAATAATATGTTGCTTATACTATTCATATTATACATTATTGAGAAAATAATATTATGGTTATAATATTCTGTAAATATTTTCTTCTCCGAAAATAATATTTTGCTAGATTTTGTTGGCCCAGATATGCTCAAGAGGGGGGTGAATTGGACAATGACAGGTTAATGCCTTTCTTTAAAAATAGTTAATAATATTCAACAGGTTATGGCAATCTATAGAGAAAATACAATAAGAAACAATATGCAATAATACACAAAGGATTTATAGTGGTTCAGTCTCGCCTACATGCACTACCCAACCTTCCAGTTAGGATTTTGTTCAAACTTCGCTACTTGATCTTCTTGCGGGTGAGAATCAAATTGTTACACCTTCTTAACTTACTGGAGTGAGAAAATCGTTATAACATGAGCAACACCTGCTCAAACCAAGAGACACACACAGTCACTTAATAATCTGAAATACAAGTATAGAGTTTTGATTCCTTTACCAAGAATCAACGAAATACTTTCGGAGCTTTCCTTAAACCCCAACTAACATTGATTTAGCATAATATGTATTATGAAGATCGGCTGAAATACTAAAGGTTCCAAACTCTTCTTTTCTTCTATGGATTTGAGAAAGTTTTGTAATGAGAATCAATAAATTCTGAAGAAAAATGTATCAAAGTTTTTGCAAAATGATTAGAGCTTTTATTGCGAAAATGATAGCAAAACTTTCAAAAGTTTTTCACACAAATAATTTCAAAGATACTCAGTTGTATATATCAGTTGTTTTGCTCAAAAGCTTGAAGTGCAGTATATATATGGACAACACTTAATCTCGGTCTTCAAGAAAATTTTTGGCCCTCAAATCCATTTCAAATCAAACGGTCAATTGTTTCACGGAAATGGATTGATTCAAATAGTGCAACAACACCTGAATCCTTTGTACTTTCACTAAAATAGAAAGTTCAGAAAACAGCACAGGTTGACACAATTATCAACTTTTTAACAGTATTGTGTGAGGGTCTTGATAAGGCATTAGCATCCTGACGAACAACACACAATTTATTCATTTTTTTTCCTTTGAGGGCGCTCCTAGACTATGAGCGTCCTGATGGACTTTAAGATTTTAAAAACCAGAAAACAATGAGGGCGCTAATCTGTGAGTAGTGTCCTAATGTGTATTAAACACAAAAATCCCAGAAACGCGTGAGCGCGCTGAGGCACGATTAGCGTCCTGATGTATCTTTAGGTTGGTTCTATGAGGGCGCTCCTTCACAAGTAGCATCTTGATATGAATAGATCACACTCCAACCTAGACACCATCAGCGTCCTGACATCCCATTAGCGTCTTAACATGCTAGTTCATCACTAAGTGACTGACCATCACATGAGCGTCATGATGAGCTGTCAGTGCCCTGATGGAACACTGAAAACTGATTTTTGATATTTTTAGATCTTTTCAAAGCTCAATTAATCAGTCTAAAGCTTGATAAATTCAGATCAAAATACTCATTGAAAGATTTATCAAAAATGATCAAAACCAAACGAAAATCCTTCAAAAACAAATTGATCAAAAACATTTTCTTTTTAAAACTCATGCAAATATGCATCATAAGTAGTGTCTGTTGAATCAAGTGACATCTAAGATTCTACAATCCTAAATGACTCTAAAAACATAAAGATTAAATCTCAAACGATCGTGGTCTTTAGTCTGAATACGATCTTGATAGTTCTTCCACCATGCATCATTGTACTTTAGCAATCTTCATGCGTAATTGGATGTGCAATATATATGCAATAATATCCTAATGAGAATGTGGTTTGTAACCATCAAATATCTTTTCTTGTACGAAACATGAGGGTAATTAGATTAACAGATTCCTTCTTACAAAAAATATTATTTTTGCGAAAGCAATATTTGGCATGATTCTTTATTAAAAAATAAATATTATTTTTTGTAAAAATAATATTTTAATCATTAAGCTCATTATCGAGGATTTTTCATTGGTTGCACCAATTCTGCTAGATTAACCTAGTGTTTTGTCCTAAGTAACACTAAACACTGAACAAGAGGCAACCTAGCTGCACTAGAAGAGTAGTTTTTAAGTGAGACCTTGCATTATGCATGTGGCTCCACCACTCAACCTAGAGACTCACTAGTCGATTAGATCAAGAATTCATATTGGAGGCATTTGGAAACAATCTTCAAAAAACCGTCTAAGTTATAAGGTTTGACCTTTGATATTTAATTTTGTGTTTCAAAAATAGTACCGACAACGTATCTTGTTAATCATAGAGAAAAGCCAGAGAAATTCAGTGGATTGAATTTCAAGAGGTGGCAGCAAAAGATGTTATTCCATCTTACCACCTTGAGTATTACGAGATCTTTTACTAAAGATGCATCGAAGCTTAAAGAAGATGATGAACACGATATCCAAATCATCAATGCCATTGATGCTTAGAAGCATTCTGATTTCCTGTGTCGAAATGATGTAATGAATGGTTTTATTGATTCCCTATACAATGTGTATAGTGAGAAGAAGAAGACAAAAGGATATGAGAGTTTTTAGACTGAAAGTATAAAACTGAGGATGTTGGGTCCAAGAAATTCGTGGTGGACTGCTTCTTAGATTACAAAATGGTTGACTCCAAAACAGTAATCAATCAAGTCTAAGAGATCCAAGTAATCCTACACGAGATTCATGCAGAAGGGATGATATGGAGTGAAACCTTCCCAATAGTTGTTATTATTGAGAAGCTACCTCCTGCATGAAATGATTACAAAAACTACCTTACGCATAAGCGAAAGGATATGAGCATTAAAGATCTGATTGTTAGACTTCGTATTGAAGAAGACAATAGAGGATTTGAGAAAATGGGGTTAATGTTATGTTGTGGAACATGCAAAAAATTCTAAAGTCATGAAGAACAAGTCTGGCCAAGGGTTCAAACTAGGACCTGAAGGAGGTATTTCCAAGAAACTAAAATTTCAAAGAAAATGTTTCAATTGTGACAAGATGGGTCACAAATCTACAGAATGCAAGCTGCTAAAGAGGAACAAAAACAAAGAAGCTAATGTGGTGGGTGACATCATTCACGATGTTCCTGAGATAAGCCTATCTATTGTCGTTTCCGTAGTGAACCTAGTCGAGTCAAACCCAAGTGAATGGTGGATCGACACTGCTACAACCCGACATGTAGGCTCTGACAAAGGGATGTTCACTTCCTTCGACCCAAGTGAAAATGGGGAGATATTTTCATGGGAAACTCTGCTACGTCTGAGATCAAAGGCAAAAAAAAAGTGATCTTGAAGATGACCTCTGGGAAAAAGCGGACTCTGAACAGCGTGTTGTATGTGCCAGAAATCTGAAAAAACTTAGTGTTAGGTTCACTGCTGAACAAGCATGGATTTCGTCTGGTTTTTGAGTCAAATAAGTTTGAACTCTATCAACGTCATAATGTATCATTAGCGTCTTCATCAAACGCTTAAAGACTATTTATTAAAAACGATTTAAGCCTTTCAAAACTTATACAAATCAGACAAAGATTCGATCAAATCAAACATTTAAAACAATTAATAATTTAAATCATTTGGAAAACCTTTCAAACATATCGATCAAAACATGCACTTAAGTAGATCTTGCCGAGAGTAATTTGATTGATAGATTTACATTCTAAGTACTGAAAACTTGAAGCTTGATCATTGACATTCAATAGACTTGTAAGCTCTTCTCTTTGATCTTGAATCTTGATAAATCTGAAACACTTAACAAGATCATTAGATACACAAATATGAATAGTTTGGAATCATCAAAAAATTCTCATCTTGGGGTTCCTTGAGATAACAATCTCCCCCTTTTTTATGATTTCAAACACTCAAATACCATTAGGCTAAGTGACATATAAATGCATATAGTTTCTTAAAATTCACATAAGCATGGTACATATGATAACATTAATTTAATCAGTCATTTAATGCTCAATGCAAAGCACATATCAGATTAAGAGCAAACATAGCAATTTCTATTCATTTAAGTTGTTAGAAGAATATATTCATAACATCAAGTTTTGATTAAACGAAACATTTACAAGTATAACACAATTCAGTACATATAACATTTACAATTTCCCCCGATTTTATAGCTTCGCACTTGAGCTGACTTAGCTTAATGTGTACATTATTCTCCCTATTTTGAAAACATAAAAACGTGGGTAGGCTTAATTCGAACTGGGAACCTTGCTCTTTTTCTTCCTTTCTTGTTCCTTTTCTTTCTTGGATCCACTTGAACTGGCTTTTTTTTTCTTAGAATTATCATTGGGCTTCCTTGGTGCTCATGGCTTCTTGGAACCACTGGGACTGCCTTGCCCTGGATCCTCTTTCCTTAAGCTCTTAAGGAACTTTTCAAGTGCAACTGTTGTCTTTGAGTCCTTAATGAACTTGTCATAAGCAATCTTAAAGACACCAAATCTAAAAAGGTCAGTGGGTGGAGCAGGCTTAAATTTTTTGCCCTTTCTTTCAGCAAGTCCCTCAAGAAATGCATACGAGATTGATTTTCCTAGGAACCCAGGTCTGACTAGGTGTTTGCGTTGTGGACTGGGAAACCTCTAAGAAGCATCACTAGGAGGTAAAGAAATTTTTCGAGAGATTCTGTGAAGGGGCTCTTCATCAGACTCCTCTTCTTCTTCACATTCAAGTATGCCCTTAAGTTTATCAGATTCCTTTGAGCCTTGAGGTCTGGGGAATGTTGGAGCTATTGGTGTTAGAGGAACATGTACACCTTTCTTCTCATCTCTTGGACAGATGAAAGAGCATGCCAAAACGTTTCATGCTTGAGGCAATGTACCAAACTGTGGAGTGTAATATGTTGTTCATTGTCTTGAAAAGAGCTTCAAAGAATCCTACAATTCCCTCAACTCTGTCAGCAGCAATGGTGACAGTGTAGGATAAGTCCAATATAGTGGTGGCAAGGAATGGCATCTTGTTCTCAATAGTTTGCATCTTCTCATAGGCTCGAGTAACCAAGTCTAGAAGCTTGGTTAGTCTGTTATCCTCTGATGATGTTGGTCCAGTAGTGCTTATACTTTCTTTTAAACTTGAGATGGCTCTCAGCACAGGATCAAGATCTATTTTATTAGATGCTTGGTCCAAGATAACATCCAAGACTGAATGCAAAACATCTGTGTTTGATGTATTCTGAGATGACTCAGCAACCTTGCTCTTTAAATTCTAAATATCTTCAAAAATCTTCTTCATAATTTTTGTGCTTGAATCACTTTGAGCAGGTCTTGGTGGTCTTACACCTTATTGACTTGACGGGGCTTGACTTTGGGCAGGTGATGGCATGGAGCTGGATTGGATTTGAACAGACTGTGGTCTTTTTTGAACAGAAGCAACAAAGGCCTTCATGAATGCCTTGATCTGTTGCACACTCTCTTGAATTTCTTTCATCAAACCATCAGTAGGTGAGGAAGAGGAACTTGATAAAGGTAGAGATTGCAAAACACCCAACTAACTGTCCATTTACTATGTCACTTTTCCTAACATTTCTGCTGCTTGGACCAAGTGAGTGGTGTATTCTTTGATCTTCTTAATCTCTTCATTTTCCTGATTCTTCAGAGAGTTCCTGATTTCTGCTAAAATCTCATTCTTCTGCTGCGATTGATTTTGTTACAACTTGTTCATCAACTAAGACAACAAAAATTTGATCTTCTCTGACTTTCCTTAGAAAATCTTCCTCTACAAAGAAGTGATCAGCAAGTATGTTGAAAGAAGGATAGAATGGTGAGGGGTGATCAGATTGATCATGTGAAGATGAACTCTCTTCCGGAGTATCTTCTACACCATATTCCTCTTCTTGAAGATCAGCAGCAACCTCATGGTATTCTTCACTTCCAACATCATCATCAACATCCATTTTTATCTCAACTCCACTGTAGGGTATGATAGAGAGTTCATAACCCCTTTCTTCTATAGATTCCAAGCCAACTTCATGAGATTCTCTTTCTACTTGAATCTCAACAGATTCTACTTCTCTCTAAGTATGGGGTTCCTCTGACAAAGGAACATCAACATGAGATGGTATATCAGAAATGGTCCTTTCTGAGTAATCACTTACTCTTTCCTAAACAACTTCCTCAATAATGTCTTCCAAAATTGCATTAGCAACCTCTTGTGCAGATAAATGTTCTTCAACAGCAGCCTGAGCAATTTGGTTCACTTCTTCCATGACATCATCTTCAGCTTTATTAATCAGTTCAACCTGACTTTCTTGGACAGTTTGAACAACCTGCTCTACGTGAACCTCTTCCATGGCTTGTTCATCATGTGCCTCAGTCTGAAGATCAGCTGGTTGAGCTTCAGTCATGCATTCTTTTTCAGCTCGAACCTCTTCAATAACTGGTTCAACATGTTTAACTTTCTCAGCTTGAGTTGCAACATGTTCAGTCTCAACAACAAGATCAGTTTGCTCCTCCAAAGCCTGACCAACTTGAACATTTGAAGCTTGAACAACTTTTTTTTCTATTTCAGGAACAACTTTTTTTTCTATTTGAGGAACATCTTTTTCTCTTGCTTCAGTCTGAGCATCTTCGTTTCCACTTGATTCACCTTCTTGTGGAACTTCAACCATTGGAAACCATTTTTCCAACGCAGGGACATACACATATCTCATCAACTTCAAAGTGGTCTGACTAATGCAGTGATATCTGCTGGTCTCCTTAGCATCTTCTCCACTGAAGTTCACTCCATTCTTCTCAAACAATGTGGTAAGGTACATTCCAAAAGGAAGGCAAACTCCTCTGCTAACCACAGTATCCATGACATGTATGAGAATGTGAGCGAGATTTATTTTCTTATTTTTCAAAATACACCATATCAGAAACAGGTCTAGTTTATTCACATTGCCCCTACTTCCTGACTTGGGCTAAATGATATGGGTAATGATGTTGTGGATTATTCTAGGCATAAGCTCAAAGGATTGGTTAGTGAGTTTCTTATCAATACTCACGTGATCTTTTTTCTTGGAAATCAAATTCAGGGCAGAAAGGTTGTTATGTTATGGCCTAGGTCCTGGAATTTTCCCTTAATGAAAGAAAGAATGTGTGCACTCTCATCACTAGGAAGTAAGAAAGTATCAGAAAAGAATCTAGGAGAAATCTCAATAGATTTTTTTTTTACCTTAGACTGTCTCACAAGTCCTGATTTGGGCTTTTCTTCAAGGTTTTGATAGAATTAGCTGACAAAACTGGGATACCATTTAGAATAGTAGGTAAGTAGTTTGGTCTAGCCCTGGAACTCAAACAAAAATACCACATCAAGATTTGCACCGGCAAAGAAATCAAAATCAACATAACAACCATCAATTACTGCACGAGTTGCAAGTTTTTCAGCTTTGATTTCTTTCTTGGATTTCAGGGTTGAAGGAGATGGGTTTGGAACTTCAATTTCAACTGGAGGTGTGGGTATAGAGGCAATGGGTGCCTCAATTGGTTCAACTTGGGAAGGTTCAGTTCTCTATCTCACTCTTCTAGCTGGAGGTGCTGAGGGTGATGAAGCTCTCTTTCTAGCGAAGAAAGTGCGAAGCTTCTTTGTCTTGAGAGCCATTGATAGAACAAAACAACAATGCTAGAAAACTGAAAGATCTTAGTGAAAACTTGTGAAATAGGAATCAAAAGATTCGCAATCAAGTAAAGATCAAGTTTTACCTAAGAATCTGAAGAACTGACACGAAAAAATCGGTTGAAGGTAGGTATAGCAATAGTTTTGGAACAATTCCTCGAGAGTTTCAGAATGAGCATCCTAGGGAATCAATACGTGAAAGTGACGACTAAGTCATTCTGGGTTGAATTTATACATTACCAAAATTGATAAGCGTGCCCTTGACACATTCACGTGTGACCTAGTAACCATTAACGTCCTAGTGAATTTTTTACTTAAACTGGTCAGCGTCCTTCTTGAGGCAAGCATCCTCGAACAACTAATGTTTTTGGACACATTAGCCTCCTTATAGGCTATGAGCATCCTACTGGTGTAGTGAGTGTCTTACTCAATGCGATAGTAGCGTCCTTCCTGAGCAGTGAGCGTCCTTCCTAAGCAGTGAGCGTCCTGCTTGAATGCAGCAATAATGTCCTAAAATGCTATCAACATACTCATGGACACTTATGCACAAATTTTAATCAGATGCAAGTAATCATTCTCAAATATCTTGTGGACAAATAATCAGTATTAATAATTAAATTCCATTCACCAATCATTAGTAAATTAATCGTGCTAACAAAGTATTTGATCAATACATGATTAAAAATAATAGTTTAATTTCAATAATCACTGATAAATGTATTTCAAATAAACATAACAGTGATATAGTGAGTTTTATACCTTTGCACATAATTTTTGCT
This sequence comes from Paratinospora sagittata, assembly GCA_035771175.1. Taxonomy (NCBI): domain Eukaryota; kingdom Viridiplantae; phylum Streptophyta; class Magnoliopsida; order Ranunculales; family Menispermaceae; genus Paratinospora; species Paratinospora sagittata. The sequence continues at coordinate 38,782 of JAYMFD010003533.1, read as the reverse complement.
TTTACCTCAAGGTACTGCAAAGTTTTCGGTTTGTGCACTTTTCCTTTTGCTGAAGCAACTGAGATATTTTAGGATGTTCATTCTCCATGCTAACTTCCTTCTCGGCATTTCATCAAAGGATATTTCATTTTGTACAAGTGTTCGTGTTGTGCTTGTTGAAGATTGTTGACTCATCATCCTAGGATCTTCCTCATCATCAATCTCACTTCTGTTTCTGCTTACCGTTAACCTAAGTGGTTCATCATTTACCTCGTCCCTAAGTATGCTTGATGAAGTATATTTTGATGATCAAACAAAATCTCTTTCGCTGTTAACGAGCTTTAATCAAAAACCTATCTCAGCACCTCAGAAAAGCAAAAAGCCAAAGAATGATTCGATCATGGAACTCAAAGTCATGTCAGACGTTCAAGACTGTTTCAATCGAAGGTCCTCAAAGATCATATCATGATTTCAAGATCACATCAAACGAACGATTCGATCAAGCTTCAAGACTACATCTTTCAATCAACGTTCAAGACATTCAACTCAAGCGCGAAGTTCACATCGAAGATCTCATAATGAAGAGTTGGATTTAGAGATTATGAGAAATATGAGAAATACACAGTATTTAAGGTGTATCTTTATCTAATCGATATTGCTCAAACATTTTTCAAAACCATGCACAAATCACTTGCATATTTGCATGTTTTAATAATACGCTTTACGGTATTTCAAATAATTTAATTTTCTATGTTTAATTTGAAAATTATCGCATTTTTATTCGCATTCATCGCATTTTTAATCTTGAGTTAAAACTATGTTTCTAGAATCTTTCAGGACGCTAATGAGTTAGCGGCACTCTCCTGAACTTGATAAGTCAGGACGTTGATGATTCATTAGGACTCTGATAACATTTAAGGTTCAATTGAACTGATTCATCAAGGCGCTTACTTGTTAGTAGTTGTCTCCCTATTAGTCAATCTCTGAAGTTGTCAAGATGCTGACTCAGCATCAGCTTACTAAAAGATTTCTAAGTTCTTCAAAGAATTTATCTTTGAGGACGCTGATAGTTATAAGTTGGATAAATTATCAGGATGGTACTTGGATAGGAGCGCCCTCACTTTTGGGAATCAACTTAATAACTTTTAGGGCGTTGATTGTCCTTCAGCGTACTTAGTTTTGTTCTTCAAATGTTTTTAAATATGGTAGGACGCTTATATAGTTGTAACACCCTCGTGTTGTGTTTTATGTTTTAAAAGGTAGGATGCTTACTCAGAAAAGTAGTGCCCTCATGCACTTAATTATTTTAAAACAAAGCAGGACGCTAACTGTGCATTAGCGCCCTCACTTCATTGTTCAGCAGGACGCTTATACATAATGAGCGCCCTCAATGACAAAATGACAAAGTTGATATTATGCGTCAGGACGCTGATTACGGAATCAGGACGCTAATTTAACAACCATCATTGTTCTAACAAGTACACTATATCAGTCTACTCTTTCAGAACAAATTTTTGCACAGAATCCGTATTAGATTTATCAGAGATCCTCTTTGATACATGAATCAAGCTTTTCTACAACTTTCCTTATTCATGTAATCTGAAAAAAATTAGAATGTTAGTGAAAATTGCAGTTGTCATTTTCATATAACATTCTAGCCGTTGTGTATAAACGTTAACATTATATTTGAATTTCAAATGTCTAACGGCTATTATCTACTAGGTCTATAAATATCAACACTTTGAATCAAACAACTTGTCGATAGTTTTTATTGTGCAAAAAAAACTTTTTGAATGTTAGTCGATGTTTAATCTTTCAAAATGTTTTTCAAGAGCACTAAGTTTTCTAAGTATTCTTCATTGATACTTTACTTAGTCAATAGATTTTCATATTGAGCTTCAATTGTATTATATCTTTGAAGATCTATTTTGATCTAGTTTCTACTCAAATTCTCAGCCTGGATTTATACTTAACCTCAATCATGTTGATGAAGAAATTTGAGAAATAGTTCTTGAGAAATGCAGTTGTACTTGATTTCATATCTTAAGTATTGTATTGAACTCTATCAGTAGTTGTGTTAACTACTGAATACTGAACTAGAAGTTTTCATGTTGCTGTACTATATCTATTTTGAAAATTGTCTGTGTCTATGCTTTACACTGGTCCTGCATTTTCAACTTCAATGTTTCAATGGCATCATAATGTTTTCGAAGAAGCACTTCATTGATTTACATATCATTCACGCTTTTCAAAATTGCACTTGAGCAATACCGAACATTGAAAGGTAAAGGACTATAAGTGTATGTCTCTTAGCATTACGTATTCAAATTTATATATCTTTGTAATGCTACGCACATGAGCTTAATTGTAAAGTGTTCTACTCAGTTAGTGTTGGCCCAGATATCTCCAAGAGGGGGGTGAATTGGACATTTAGCAGATTTTAACCTTTCTTACAAATGTGCGAAATAATGAAAGCAGATTAAACAATGTATAGCAATCAAATACAACAAATGTAAATGAGACAATGCAAGCAAGATTTATAGTGGTTCGGCCGTGCCAACATCCACTACCTAACCTCCTCAGTTAGGATTTGTTCAAACTCCACTATAGACCTTATAATAGGTGACCATCAAACTGGTACACTTTCTCAACTTGCGGGTGTGAGAACTATCGTTTCTCAACTTACGGGTGTGAGAAGACCGTTTCTCAACTTTAGGGTGTGAGATGATCGTTTCTCGACTTCCGGGTGTGAGATGACCGTTACAACTTCGAGGAACACTTGCTCTTACCCAATGACTAACCAGTCACCACAAATTTAATACAAGATGATATATGATTCCCTTTACTTAGAATCAAAGTGATACTTACAAAGCTTTGAATTGAACCTTTTGTGATCATAGATTCAGCAAAATATGTATGATGAAGTTTATGTTGAAAATAGGTTCAAAGAGCTTTTGTCTTCTTCAATGGATTGTCAAAAAAATGAAGATGAAGTTCAATCAATCCAGAAGACAAAAGATCGTAAGATCATGCACATGTGAAAGACGACTAACTTTCGAAAAATGTTTTGGCACAAGTGAAAACTGTTGATACGTTTTGAATGAATATCTGTTTTCATATATCATTAGTTGTTTTTCTGCTCTAAGGCAACACGTATATATTGGAATAACAGAAGAGCAATGGACTTGACAATTTTGGCCCTCTAGGTTATTTTAAATACAACGTATACTTTCTTTCTTGAAATGGATTGATTTAGCTCAATGCACATTACGGCGATAGCACCTGAATCATCTGATCCTTTCACGAAAAGAGAATGTTTTGACATGCTTTTAGAACGTTCAAAAAGTTCTGAAAAAGTTGTTATACTAATCTAAAAAGTTCTGAAAAAGTATTCGTACGATTTTGAAGAAAGTTACATAAATGGTGCTATTGTCAGAACAATAACACTTGTTAAATTCGCTTCCTTACGCATAATATCAACTTTTGTCGTTTTGTTCCTTGAGGGCGCACATGGAGCATAAGCGTCCTACTGAACATTGAAATGAGGGCGCTACTTCATAGTAAGCGTCCTGTTTTGTTTTATAAACATCGAACACACGATAGCGCTATTCAAGAGTTAGCGTCTGAAAATTTAAAATCAGTTTTAAAACAATGGTGAGTGCGCTGAAGGACGGTGAGCGTCCTAAGGGTTATTAAGTTGATTCTAAAGATGAGGGCGCTCCTACACAAGTAGCGTCCTGATAATTTATTCAACTTATAACTATCAGCGTCCTTAAAGATAGAAATCACTTGAAAACAAAAAGAACTTCCAACGAACTAAAGCTAAGTCAACGTCCTAACATTCTCAAAGGTTGATAAAAGAAATGTCGCTACTTACAAGTAAGCGTCCTTATTAATCAGCCTAATTCAACCTTGAGCGTCCTAATATTTTATCAGTGTCCTGATTCATCAAGTCCAGGAGGGCACTGCTAAAACATTAGTGTCCTGAAAGACTTTATAAAAATGATTTTTGATTTCTCGATAAAATATAATGTAACCAGATTAAATCGAATATGCTAATGATCGATTAAAAGATGCAGGCATACATATCGTTGAATCATATGACATAGAAGGTCGTACAACCTATCATAATCTAATCATACAACCGAACATCTTCAAATGATCATGGTCTTCAAGAAGATCTTTAATATGTTCGTCATGCGTCATTGATTCTTTGAAACCTTCAAGTAAGATTAGATATGTCATATATGCAGTAATATCATAAACAGAATGTGGTTTGTAATCATCAAAATATCTTTCATATTAGGGACATATCTCGTAAGGGACGTGAGGATAATTGGTTCAACAATCTCCCCTTTTTTGATGATTTCAAACACATTACTATAGGCTTTGAAGCAAGCTAATAAAAGGATGTGTGTATGCATGAAATGCAGTACAAATGATCCTTGATTCATATGATATGAGTATAATTCCAAGGATTGTACATAGAACGTCACTAAGACTCCCCTTTAGTGTTAAACTCCCCCTGAATATATGATTCTTCAATTATATTACTTCTCCCCCTTTTGAAATATCAAAAAGAGTAAAGTATCATGAAACATGCCTCCCCCCATATTAAATCAGTCTTAGAGAACATGGAAAGTTCTCTTCGAATGTGAACAAACTGGTCTTTTGGTAAGGCTTTAGTAAATATGTAAGCCAGTTGTTCTTTGGTTCCAATGTGAGATAATATGACTTCTCCATTTTGCACATGATCCCGTAAAAAGTGATGTCTTATTTGAATATGCTTAGTTCGAAAGTGTAATACAGGATTTTTAGATATGTTAATAGCGCTAGTATTATCACACAAAATCTCAGCACATTGAATAAATATTTGATAATCCTGAAGTTGTTGTTTCACGCAAAGAATCTGAGAACAGCAACTTCCAGCTGCAACATATTCTGTTTCAGCTGTGGATAGTGCCACAGAGTGTTGTTTCTTGCAAAACCAAGAAATCAAAGAATTTTCAAAAAAGTGACAAAATCTGGAGGTATTTTTCTTATTAGTGAGACTATCGGCAAAGTCGGAGTCTACATAGCTTCTGAGATCAAATGAAGTACCTTTGGAATACCAGATTCCTAAGTGTGTTGTGCCATTTATGTATTTGAATATTCGTTTGACACACTTTAGATGAGATTCTTTAGGTTCTAATTGAAATCTTGCACGAAGGCAGACACTGAACATAATGTTAGGTCAACTTGCAGTTAAGTACAACAGACTTCCAATCATACTTCTATAAAGTTTTGAGTCAATTGATTTACCTTTTTCATCCTTATTTAATTTGATTGCAGAGGTACAGGGAGTATCAATCGATTTCAAATTGTGCATTTGAAACTTTTTAATCATTTCCTTAGCATACTTTGATTGGCTTATGAAGGTGTCTTTTAGCATTTGCTTAATTTGTAAACCGAGAAAATATGTAAGTTCTCTCATCATACTCATTTCAAATTCCTTCTGCATTAATTTAGAAAACTCATCACACAATTCTTTGTTTGATGCACCAAAAATGACATCATCCACATATATTTGAACAGTAACCATATTTTTATTATGGTATTTGACCACATCCAATTCACCCCCCTTTTGGTTGCACCTACACTTAGCACATTTGCAAGCATGTCCTCTCTCTCAGATGTTGTTTCTAACCCACTTAAAATATAATAAATTTCTTGAAAACTAATTTCAAATGGATTTAAAAACTCTTTTGGAAATTCTACTTTGTATTTCCATTTTTCAGGAAAACCATTAAGTACAAGAGTAGAATGAGATATTAGTTTCCCAAATCTTTCATATTCATGACATAATCGTTGGAATCGTTGTATACAATCATGAACTCATTCGAACTCTAGAAATTTGAAGTTTGTGAGTGATTCTTCTAAGGCATTAACCTGATTTCTAGTTTCATCCTTTCCTTCCATGGATTTCAATAAATCACAAAATTCTTCAGGAGTCATTTCCCATGGATCAAATGTTTCCACAATGGTGATTAGCTTATCATTCCATTTTTCGGAAGCTTATCACTCAAACACATTAAGGCTATTCCTATAGGTATCTCTTGATTATGTTCTTTCATTCCATCAAGAATGGATTAATACCTACAACATGCTACATCAAGATATTCATTCTCAAATATTTCTAAGGCATCAAATAGCCGTTCAAACCCCTGAAGTTTTTCATCTTGATTCATTATTTTTTTGCCATGAAGTAATTTGAGAGTTTCTCAAATCTCCTTAGCACTTTCAAGATGAACTACCCTTTCTACTTCTTCCTCGGGTAGACAGCAATACAATGCATAGACAGCTTGAAAGTTGTATTTTTCATCGAGTCTCTCCTTATTTGAACATAGCTCAATAGGCTTGTTGGGTATGGTGTAACAATTTACAACCATTTACCGTAAATTGATGTCTCTAGATCGAAGAAAAGACTTCATCCTTTTCATCCAATCAACAAAACAGTCTCTATTGAATACGGGCGGTCTGTCTAGGGATTGGCCTACTTCCAAGATAGAACTTCTAGACATTGCCATTGATATCAAAGAAATTGGTAGATTTCTTTAATTAGCAACTCCGCTCTTATACCAATTGTTAGTGTCACACCCTGGGTTGCACAGCGTGCCCCCTACCCAGGTGTGGGCGCACCCCCTCGGGATGGGACAATATTATGGATCCATAATGTACCGGGATGAGTGAATAGTGGAGATAAATGATCCCGTGTACAAGAGAAGTCCTTGTGTGGCGGTGGCTGTACCGGGATGGGACAATATTATGGATCCATAATGGCTGGCGTTCGCCCCGAGGGGGTGCGCCCACACCTGGGTAGGGGGCACACTGTGCAACCCAGGGTGTGACAGTTAGCCCAGGTAAGTCCAAGAGGGCGGTGAATTGGACACTTAAACAATTAAAGTTAATGTAATGGCAACTAAATAACTGCAAAAAAAGTAAATCAATATATACAATCGATGTAGAGTGGTTCGGCTACTTGCCTACGTCCACTACCTAATCTCCTCAGTCAGGATTTGAAACCTCATCACTAAGGGATTCACTTACGGGTAAGAACCAAGCCGTTACACCTTTTTTTAACTTCCAAGTGTGACAACAACTGTTACAATGCTCAACTTGAAAGCTTGAAGCCAACCTAAACCTCTCAACTTACAGGCTAGAAAATTACTTATCTCAACTTTCGGGTGTGAGACTAACCTAACCTCTTAACTTACAGGCTTGAGAACAACCTATCTCTAAGAACAAAAACAATGTTGGGTACTCAGTGGTTTGTATAACTACTGTTGCAACTCGATACAGTATACAAGATATGAAATGGAGTACAATTGTATCTTATGGACTATCTCTCAAATTTATCTTTCAGCAAGAATGATATATGATTAAAACAGTGCTAGAAATTTGAGTGAAAACAGTTCAGCAACCTTCAAATAGATTTTCAAAGAAAAATCGAGATTATGCTCAGTATGAAAATCTTCTGAATAAACAAAGTTTCAAAGAAGAAACTTTGAAAAACTAAAACAGTTTAAGATCTTAAATCAATTTGAAAATTCGACTAACTTTCAAAAGTATTTTTCTTGTGAGTTTTCGGTGTGTGATTTGAGTCTAAAGTGCTGGTATATATAGACTCAAGAAAAATGATGTTGTTGGTCATTTGAATTTGAATTTCAAAATGATCGTTTACTCACAACAGCTATAATTTTTCATGAAGATGGCAAATGCAATCTTCACAAACATTTTGGTTCTTTTCAGATTACACAAATAAAGAAGGTTTCAGGAATCATGATTTCGTGTATCATAGGAAATCTCTAACAAATCTGAAAAGGTTTATGTACATAAAAAGTTCTGAAAAAGTAAATTGAAAAAGTGTAGGTGTCAATTTTGTGACAGTGTTGGATTAACGTCCTGATTGGTTAATCAACCTCCTAACGCGTAATCTCAACTTTGTCGTTTTGTTCCTTAAGGGCGCTCATGGACCATAAGCGTTCTATTGAACTGTGAAGTAAGGGCGCTACTTGATCGTAAGCGTCCTAACTTACTTATTGATTGAAAATAACTAAAAGCTATGAGGGCGCTAAACAATAGTTAGCATCCTGCTTTGTTTTAGCATACTTATAGTCACGAGGGTGCTACAAATGTGCAAGCGTCCTGATATTTAAACCACAAAAACCATAAGGGCGCTACTGACGACGTAAGCATCCTGAAGTTTTAACTTGTAAAAACGATAAGTACGTTGAAGAACGATCAACGTCCTGAGAGTTACTAAGTTAGTTCTTAAGTGAGGGCTCTCATGTTCAAGTAGCGTCCTGAGAGTTTTCCAACTTATAACAATTAGAGTCCTTAAAGATTAAATCATTAAAAGCTCAAAAAATTGTCAGTGAACTGATATTAAATCATCGTCCTGATAAGTTCATTGGTTGACTCAATGAGGGTGCTAATGATAAAGTAAGCGTCCTGATAAAAATGAATGTTTCAACCTTGAACTCTATCAGCATCCTAATGTATCATCAGCGTTTTGACTTGCCAAGTTTAGGAGGGCGCTGCTGAGACATTAGCGTCCTGATCGAACACTTAGAGACTGTTTATTAAAAACTATTTAATCCTTTCAAAACTTATTCAAATCAGACAAAGATTCGATCAAATCAAACATTTAAAACAATTAAGAATTTAAATCATTTGAAAAACCTTTCAAACATATCGACCAAAACATGCACTTAAGTAAATCTTGCCGAGAGTAATTTGATCGATAGATTTACATTCTAAGTACTGAAAACTTGAAGCTTGATCATTGACATTCATTAAACTTGTAAGCTCATCTCTTTGATCTTGAATCTTGATAAATTTGAAACACTTAATAAGATCATTAGATACACAAGCATTAGTGGTTTGGAATCATCAAAGCATTCTCATCTTAGGGTTCCTTGAGATAACACTAGGTTAGAGAAGTAGTGTCTGATTCCCATATGGTCAAAAAATTCTTCAAACCTCTTGTTGTTGAACTGTCATTCGTTATCAGATATGATGACATTTGGGATGCCGAAGCAACATACTAAATCCTTCCATATGAAAGCGGTTGTCTTTTGTTCGATGATGTGAGCCAGAGGCTCTGCTTTAGCCCACTGGGTAAAGTAATCCACAACCACAATTGTGAACCTCACTTGGCCTGTCTCGGTGGGCAACGGTCCAATGAGGTCTATTCCCCATTGCCTAAAGGGCCATGAGCTGACCAACTATGTTAACAACTCAAGTGGTTAATGTGGGATATGTGCATATTTTTGGCACTTGACACAATGCCAAGTATATTCTTTCGTGTCCTTTCAAATCATTAGCCAATAATAACTTTGCCTAATTCTCTTCTGCACAAGAGATATGGCGCCCTTCTGGTTTCCTCACACCCCTTTGTGGATTTCCTCCATGATGGCATCCAAGGTCGGCGGAGCCACACACCTTACTAAACGTAAGGTGAACCCTCTTTTGAATAAGTGATCGCCCTAGAGAGTGTATTGGGTGGTCTTGTGTTTAAGCTTTCTAGCTTCAATCCTTTATGTTGGGAGTTCACCCTTCTTAAGGTACACGACTATCTGATCCATCCAAGTTTTCCCCATTTCTGCAATGCACATCATTTCTTCCCCATTCTTTGGCAGGGATGGCTTTTTCACAAACTCGATTGAGAAGTCAATCTTGTCAGGGAGTCTACCTTGCACTTACTCGACCGAGGAACTTGCTCGAGGCTGCATTGTTCAAGTTTTTTCATAATTTTTTTTTTTTTTGCCTTTTTCAAGTAGTATATCATCTTGTCTTCCTGTGCCAAGTATTCTCTAGGGACTTGTCTTATGACTAGTTGCGAATCGTTGAACATTGAGATGGGTTACTCCTAGTTCTTTTGCGAATTTCAAACCTGCTGATAAAGCTTCATATTCCACCTCGTTATTTGAAGTTCGAAAGTCAGAGTCTGAAGGCTTTGCAGTACTATGAGTGCCATGGCTGCTCTAGCACGATCCCTGCACTTGAACCTTGTTTGCAGTCAATCCGTCTACGAACAAGGACCAAACAATTTTTGGGAGTTTGAGCCCCACATCAATCATGAATGTGTAGTCTGCTATGAAATCCTCAACCACTTGCACGTTGATTGATGTTGTAGGCCTTATTTGTATGTCGAATTCCCCTAGCTCAACGGCCCATTTGACCAATCTTTGGAAGGTGTCCAACTTCTGCAAGATTTGACAAAAGGGGTAACTTGTCAACACTATGATGAGATGAGCTTGGAAATATGGGCGGAGTCTTCTAGCCGCCACTACCAACGAAAGGGCTAACTTCTATGTTTTGAAATATCTTGTTTCAGCGTCTTCAAGGCTTTACTAACGTAATACACAAGCTTTTGTATTTTGTCTTCCTCTCTAATCAAAACGGTGCCGAAAGGTGAGACTATGATGTAAAGGTACAAGGGTTCGTCCATCTTTGGCTGCAACAAAATAGGTTGTTGTCCTGGATAGGTTTTTAAACCTTCAAAAGCTTGATCACATTCATCTGTCCATTCCAAGCGTTTCTTTTTTAACATGGCAAAGAATGGAAGACACATGTCGGTCACTTTAGTTACAAATATGCTTGAGGTCGTTATTCCCCCATTCAGGCGTTGGATTTCTTTTATTCACCTCCCTTCTTGGAGTCTAATATGGGCCAACAAAAACAATGATCGTAATTCCTTGTTTTTTTAATATCATGAAACTATTTAAATTTGAAGATGTTTTATATAACATAACTATAATATTTATTTACATCACTTAAAATAGTACATTTACAAAAATGTCATGATGTACTCAACACAACTAGTTATCAGTGACAGTTTAATTCAACTTAATAACTTTTTCTAAAATTAGGAAGGTTTTAAATGAAAAGCTAAAGTTGAAGAAAGATTTTGAATTTGAATGATAATAATTAAGTCGTATTGCATATAAATAAATCAAACCAAACTTGGGGACGATTAGTTTGATTAATTTATTATTTATTATTATTATATTGCCTTTTATTTTTAAATTTTTGTATTATACATGTATGTCATATGTATAATTGAAACAAGAAGAGTCTTTGAACAAAATAATAAGAGGGTGCATGAATCACACTAGATCGATTAGGACCATAAAATCAACCCAACTAAGTAATTTTGAGTGAGAAGTTTTGTCACCCATAACCAACCTAAAGAAAATAAAAAATTGTTACATTTGAATAAACCGATTAATAAATTTGGGTTGTTCGGGTTTTCGGGTTTACACATACATACCCAAAAAAGGCAAAAAAAAATATAACATAACAAAACCAAACAAAAAAAATGATAAAAATGATGTAATGAATCAAAAGTTTAAATCATTAGCTCAAAGTGGGAAGATAAAGAAGAGGGGTTTGTACTGAAAAAGGGTGAATACCCCCTTCTTATCTTATTGATGTGGGTCTTGTAGGACCAATGACCTTCTAAGATAAGTTTTGATGATTACAAATAATATTCTTAGCACATTAATGTGTGTTTATAGTATTACAATAAAACTTATCAAGATCACATCAAGATAGTTGTCAAAACATCCAAGATCGAGCGTGAAGATTATAATTTTCTATATGTAATATTTGCTAGATTTTATTTAAGTTGTATTGTTCTCCTTTAGGTTTCTCGGCAAAATTCTGCATTCTTTACCTATTTCTAAAATGTTTTTGAATCTTGTTCAAATCCATAAAAAATGAGTTTCTAAAGTATTTTCATTCTCTTACTTAGTGTTTTGAATGATTCAAATGTTTTCAAAACTATGTTAAAGTGTTTTTGATTCATTGGAGTTGTCTTTGATTTTCTAAAACTTGGTTTTTAAGTGTTTCAAAGCTCCAGCATGCTCGACAGCTGGTGGAAAATTTTGAAGTCTCTAGAAAAGTGACCAACATGTTGATACAGAGGCCAACGCGTTAGTGAGAGCCCAAATTTTAAGTGAGGCTCTCTGCCACTTTGGCCAAAGTGCTAGGATAGTGGACCAACACACTAGTCATTACCTAGAAAAATGCCTAGGTCTCTGGAATTTGACCCAAAGCGCTAGTGTAGAGGGCTAACGTGCTAGGATAGAGCTCTAGCGCGCTAGAGCCCCCTATCTGAGCAAATTGACATTTTTGAGTTTTCTCAAAAGTAATGTGTACCTTCTTTTTTCTCATTTGTGCTAAGTCATTCTTCCATGCTTTTCAACGAATCTATTCCTATCTCTTTGATGAAAAAACTGATTCATTGTGCCATGAGTTTGAATTTGAGTTTTGAAGTTTCTTGGAGAATGAAACCAAGGCTTTGAGCATTCACTTGCTTTCATATAAAAAGAAAATAGTGTTGTTTGCTAGAAACTACTAGAGAACGATTTTGAATTTTCTTATTTTGTGAACGAAATTTCATTTTGAGAAAAAGTTTTATGAGTTTGATTCAAGATCTTCAAAAGCTCTTCAAGTGTTCTTCTCATTCAATTGTGCTTCATCCTTTTCCATTTTGTTAAGCATTCTAGAGGAGATCAAATGTCACTAGTGCGAGATTCTGAAGAGTTCTTGGAAAGAGAACTCTTCAGTGACTTGTGTCACAAGTGAGAAAGAGTGGGTAAATAGGTAGATTGTAAAGGTCACTCACACCTGTGAAGTGAGATTGTAACTGATTTGATCCTCACCCTTAAAGTAGGATCCATAGTGGGTCATTGGAAAAATCGTGATCGGGGAGACGTAGGCTTAAAAAGTTGAACCATGCTAAAATCTTGTGTACACCATCTTTTACTTGCTTTCTTGTATCCTTCTTGCTGCTTTTTATTTCGATTTTTGAAAGGTAAAAATCTTGTAGAAAGTCCAATTCAATCCCCCCCCTTGGACTTTAATTTGGGCCAATAGGTCTAAACTCTAAATTAGTCTCACAACAAAGCAGATGATTGGATATAAGATTTTGGTTTTAAAATTTTAAACTAAAAGCATTTCTTTTAGGTTATTGTATTTGAGCACTAACATTACAAGTAAAAAAGGATGGAAATCAAAGGGATGTGCAAAAAACATATCCAATAGATCAAACTGCCCAAATTGACCGATTTCATTTGGTTTGGGAGACTCGATTGATTTGGATAGATTTTCACATTTGCAAACCAAGCTATAGTATGGTTTAATTAAATTTTTATCAACATAAACCAAATATATGAATAAAACCAAATCAATTCTTCCCATGCATGTAATTTTCTTCCCTAGAAAGCTTTCCTTTTGGCTTATAACAAGATGATTAAAGTTGTTGTAACAAATACACGAGATTCACTAATTCTGAAATTTGTGATTTTTAAAAGGAAAATTAAATTTTATACATGATTATAAATTTGTAGTTTTAATGTAATTTTGTTTATTGTAAGTATATTTTTTAACGTTCAAAATATTTGAAATATTGGATATATATTTTAATAGTATATAATACTACGCATAAGGTAGAAAGAACAAAGAAAAGAATGAATGAGTATACCTCAACTGAACTTGAGCTACAAAAACATCATTTATGTAGATGTTGTTTACAGATTTACTATAACAATATTACAAAGTGTGTTACAACAAAATTTTCTAGAGGAACCTAGGATATTTCTTTAATACACTCCACAAACTAATGATTTATTAAGTACCAATAGTTTGATTCCTAGATTCTACAAGAGCAAGTTTAGACCGAAGATGTTCAAATATCTTTAGATGTAATACCCTCGGTTTAGACAAAAAAAAATTGGGCTCGCCTACCGGAACCTTCGGGCAACCGCTTGAACCTTCGGGCATTCCTTTTTCTATAAAAGAAACCCTCCCCCTTATTTTCACACCTCAACTCTCTCTTCTCTCTTCTCTCTTCTCTCTTGCTCTCTTTGATGGTTCATCACTCTCATTGTGATTTTCTCTCTCCTATTTTTAAGAGACTCTCTTCGCGGCGCAAAGCGGTTCTGCTCGGGAGGAGGCACCAGTTCTAAAAGGAAGGATTATCTGAATGTGGAGAACGAAACTTAGGTTTGCGTGTTTTATAACTTTTATTAAAGTTTACATTCATTTATCATTATGTCTATTATTCATTTACATTGTATTATTGCGTATAATGTTTATACACGTCATACTTATGCCTGTATATTTGGAGTTCATGTATTACACTATTACTATGTCGGATTAGTGGTCAATCTAACTCAACCAGACATTGTCTTGTCCTCAATAACTTTAAATAGTGAACAGGAGGCAGCGGGCTGCTCTAAACGATTTTTATTTAAGTGGACCTCGTGTCCCACCTCTCAACTGGAGACTGATCTGGTTGGTCTTATTTGAAAGCTATCAGCTTGTACAAGTGATACTGAACATCTTAACTTTGCACGTACTGATACTGACCTAATATGAATCACCAGACGCTGCCAAATCTTGTTTAATGTTAGTAAAGACCGGACCTGCTCATGCATTGACATCATACATAAGCATCACCTAGGTACGTAAGTGGTTCATGATCCACAAAATAGTTAGAAGCAATGCTCATTATTCTTGATATTTTCTTGGAGAAGGACGTACAATGAGAACCCAGGTTTACCTGGGGATGGACACTTGTACGTGAATCCAGGGCGACGACCTTGGGGAGGGACGTACAATGAGAACCTGGGTTTACCTAGGGATGGACATTTGTACGTGAACTGTTTATCATGAAACCATTACGAGACAGTGTCATGCATATATACATGTTGTACTATTTATGATGCTTGTTGTATTTATGTGATATTTGATTATAAAGTTTCCTTTATTAATTGTTATATTCACGAACTATTTTACCCACTGGGCAATAGCTCACCCTGTTGTTATCCAATTTTTCACAGGAGTTTACTGGGTTGAGGTTTTTGGGCGCACATTTTGTATCCCTTGTTAATTAAAGGGAGATTTTGGAAGGATGTTCCCTCAATCATATTTTGTACAAAAATACATTCTAAAATTAATATAATCAGATTTGCACTCAATTGTGTTCCTGCGCACTCGGTTATTGTTATAACGTATTTGCGCCCCACCTATGAGTGTTCCGCCGGTTTAGGCGCGTCTGGGCGGGGTGTGACATTCAATGGTATCAGAGTGAAAGGTCCACAGCTCGCCCAAGTCCACTAATTATAAGAAAAAAAATTATATTAGATATATATATGAATTATATATAGTTAAGATTTATATTAAATATATATATATCTAGATAACTATATAGTTTTTATATAGTTTATATTTATATATATATATATATAGTTATGATCTATGAAAACTATATATATATAGTTAAGATTTATAATATATATAAGTCTATATATCTATGTATATATGAGATATATATATATATATATATATATATATATATTGTTGCAGTTATTTGTGATTCAGTTGAGACTCATTAACGTTCGATAGTTCTTAAGTTTGGTTGTGGTTCTTTTTACAGAGTTCAAAGGTTTCTGTTTTTCACCCTTTCATATCCAGTGGATAGCAAAGAGACAGTCCAGCCAGGCAAGGAGTGTCGTACGCGTAAGTGACAGAAGTCCAATTGTACCCATGGATCCCCTTGGTGACAGTTCACCTTCAGCCTCTGTGTCTTCCTCCACACCTGTTCTTAAGTCCTCATCTTTCAATTTTCTAGTCTCCCAGAATCATGTTTTAAAACAAAAACGTCCAAGATTGACCAGTTGATCGAGGTCACCCACATTCCAGATGACAGTAAAGTTAATGAAACTGTTCCTCCTTTGTTGAATCCTTATAATCTTTTTACTAAAAAAGGTCAGTCTTTCAGTACGTTTGTACGTAGTTTGATTTCTCGAAAGGTCCCTCCTATTAAGGAATATGTTCAAAGCACGACCCTCACAAACTGCCAGCTTGAATCGACCGATCAAGAGCAGTATGTTACTCTCGAATTTGAACCTGAATTTATTCGTCATTGGTTAGCCTATGGCTATACCCATATTCATTTAGGTGCAATTCGACTTGTTCTGTCTTATCATGGCAGAGGAGATGTCCCTCTTTTTGCACGTGTTACATTACTGGATACAAATTTGTTGGATTATGAACATGCCTGTATTGGCACTATTATCACAACTTTAAGTCATGGTTCTATGGTCTTTACCATTGCTCCTGACTTTAATATTTGTCTTTCTGATCCAACTTTACCTTCAAGGTTTAAGGTACAAGTCCAATTTTCTGGTGTCAGACATCGTATGGATAGTGTCATGGCCACCTTGCATCATCAATGGTTTTTGTCATTCATCTCAGGACTCACAAACCTCATGGTACTGTCATGGCTTTTGTCAATGACAATAAAGTCCCCACAATTGTCCAAATCTCAAAGCAAATTCCTCAGAAGGATCTCCATCAGATGATGCCTATGACTTGGTTCACCAATTATGAACAATTCTTGAAGCGTTCAGAACCAGTCACCACGACTACTTGTCCTCTCATGAAAAAATAATTTGACGACTCAGTTAAAATTAACTTTGAGACTCCGTCCACCTCACAGGAACTTCTTATTGTCCATCATATCCAACCAGTATACAAGTATCACAAGGACAGAACCCCTGTCCATTCTTTTCAAGTCACCGGCAATCCAATTTACCATTCACTTGTTGATGGTCATTTCATATGGGATTGTGCTCCAGAATTATGTGCTCCTGGTTGTTCATGTCAGGATGATCAAGAATATGAAGACTGGATTGATAGCTCCTACCGTTATGATGCAAATTATCAAAAGAAAAGAAAATCCAAGAAATCTTCGTGCAGATCTGATGTCCGAAGATCGTTTTATGATCCCCCTGCACCGCCTGCAGCATCGGTTCTACAACCTTGCTTTCCAGTTGGTCAATATGAACAGGATTTTCCTCCATTGACAAGAGTAGCAGATCCAACACATAAGACGACTGCTAAGCCATTTTCAGTTCCTACTGAAGTTCGTCCTGATGGTTCTCCTAAACCTTTGTCTCAACCTGAAGAGGTGCTTAACTGGCAGACAAAGAATGTTCTTGTTCAGAATCAGTTTTTGAAGAAGATTGGTAATCAACTTACCAATCTTTCTTCCATAACGACCAGTCTTGCTCAGAAAACGTATGTTCAAGCAGCCATCAGTCAAAAATATTATACTGAACTTACTGCTAAGATCCATGATTTGGATGCTCAACTCCGTTATTATCTTCAAAAGAGATATACTGGTCCAGAATTTAATGCAGCTGAAAAGGAATTACGTCATCTTAAAGATCAATTATCTCAAGTTACTGCAGATCTGAAGAAGTATCAACAACCTGAATAACCTGAAGCTTATCCTATATCTCTTAATACTTTCAGGTTACATTCAACCTCACCAGTGTCTAGTACACCCAGTTATTTAGATGCATCTTAAGATTTTTTATCTAGTCTTTTAACTTCAAAGGCCAGATCTGATGCTTCTAAACCAAAACCTCCGCCTAAGCCTCATACCTCACCTCATAGGTATCACCCTTCTCCACGACCTCCACCTATCCGTGGTCCTCGTCCCATGTTTAGTGATAAAGGAAAATTTCCAATGATTCCCCCAATGGAACATGAACCAGAGTATTATGACCCTCCAGTGTTTCCTCCTCACAGTCTTCCTACCATCCCTAAACAACCACCTCCTGAACCTCCCCCTAGCAAACCCCGTTCAGCCTTTTTCTCATAATCAAGATCTTGCAGATGATGATGATAGTGATGATGTTTCTACTGAAGTTTCTACTGAAGCTTCTTCGCTTATATCTATTGGTTCTTCTTACGAATCACTAGATCTTTCGTCTACAGAAGACTCTTCTGAAGTATCTTATGATTCTACCTATGGTTCTACTCCTGAATCTTCTGATCACACCACGGAATCTTTTGCTTCTACTTCAGCCTCTTTTGATGATTCACAAATTATGGATATATCAGCCCTTGCACATATCCATATGGCTCACGGTGCCTCATCCTCAAATGAGCCTGGCATACAAGAACTTCATTCTAGAGATGAAGAACTTGCTGATGCAGACGCCGACCGTGGTGAAACTTCTGCACAAACTCCTACACCAGATGATCCTCGTCCCAATAATCACAATAAACCCGGGAATGGTCCTTGGTTTTCACTTGATGATGTTCCTCCTGACAAATGGAGAGTGAAATTATCTTCTTGGTGTGCATGGATGACAAATCAACTCCTCAGCGGCAAAACCTCTGAAGATGTTATATGCGATTTCCTATCTCGCTGTACTGGTTTTGTTCGTGAATGGCTTGTTAGCCTCGGTGAATATCGCATCCTTCAACTTATTCAACTATCCATAGTTGATGTTTATCAAGTGATGTTCCGAGAATTCGTTCGAGATAATTCTATCATTGAATAGAAATTTAAACAAAAATTCTTCACAATGAAGTATTATACTCTAAACAGAAAAGATCTTCTACGCCACTATACTCGAATGATACATCGATATCATCTTCTTGGAGGAAATGACAAACCAGATTTGAAGTATACTTTTATTGCTTCACTTCCTACAGAGTGCCATCCAAAACTTACCCGTCTTCTCCTTGCTACAGGCAGACCTATTGACCAGATTTCTTTTGCTGAAATTTTTCAGAATCTTCTTACAACCATTGACAAGTTATATGAAATACGTCAATTTGTCAAAGAAATGTCTGATCCTGCCAATGAATTCAAGTTAGCATGTGATAAGAGATATCTTGAAATTGGATCAGAAAAGAAATGTGTTTGTCCCGGTCAAAAAGGCTCCAAAGCTAAACCTTTTTGGAAAAACAAGAAGAAACCCAAATTTTTCTCGAAGAAATCCAAGAAAGGTTTCCCATGGAAAAAGAAATGTCGTCTTCGTTATTTCAAACGACGCGGTTCTTCCTCTAAAGACAACAGATGTTACATATGCAAAAAATCAGGTCATTATGCAAAACAATGTCCTGATAAGAAAAACAGTCAACATCTAATCCATCAGATTCGACAGTCCTATTCTCTTCGTGATGACCAGGATATTGAATCCATCTTCTCAGAACAAGAATCTCCTGATGAAGCTACATTGTTTTCTTATCAAGACTACTCCTCAGATTCTTCCTTAAGCTCTGATGAACATTATATGGGCATGGTTTCAAAACCAACATTTCCAACAGCTCCAACACATATGATGCCATATGCACAGATATCCCTCCTTCAATCAAAATATGATCAACTTGCCAAGGTAATCGCTTATTTTGATACAGGTGCATTTAAAAGTATGATGAATCCACACATACTTCCCAAAGATTGTTGGAAGCCCCATACCGAATCATTCAAAGCAGCCAATAATGAAGTATTTCAAACCCATCTGATTACTGCAAAGAAAATTAGTTTGAAGTTCTTTCTGGATTTAATTATCTGGACTCATATCATTGGTTGTGATCTTCCTGACAAAGATATCCTACTTGGTATGGACATCTACTCCATGACAAAGCTCAGAATACTACCTACAGGTATTCTTTACAAACAACAGTTTCTTCCATATACAACTATTCCAAAATTGTATATTATCCAGGATGCTGATACTCTCCAAACCCGACTCCAAAAATCTTTTACTGAGTCACACAAGGATTTCACTAATCCTCATCCATTATGGAAAAATGACGTTTTCTATGTCCATCTACCATTCAAGCTTAATGAAGATATCAACCCTACAAAAGCTATTCATCCAGGAATGCCTCCCGATGAATTAGAGCTTGCCAGGAAAGAATGTGTTGAATTGCTTGCCCAAGGTTTGATTGAACCTACCAATTCTGATTGGGCATGTCAAACTTTTTATGTCAACAAACGAGCTGAACAATGACTCGGTAAGAAAAGGCTTGTGATCAATTATAAGCCTCTGAACACCTTCTTACGTGATGATAAGTTCCCCTTACCAAAAATCTTGTCCCAACTCACTCTGCTTGCAGGATCTACTATTTATAGTAAATTTGATCTGAAAGCAGGATTTTGGCAACTTGGTGTTCACCCTGATGATCGTCCCAAAACAGCATTCTGCATTCCAAATGCACATTACCAATGGACGGTTATGCCTTTTGGTCTTAAGGTTGCTCCATCACTTTTCCAGAAAGCAATGACAAAGATTTATGCTTCTATACTGCATACAGCTTTAATTTATATTGATGATATATTACTCTTCTCCAATAATGATGCTGATCATCAACAATTGCTCTCTCAATTTCTAGATATTACTGAAGCCTCAGGAATCGTGCACTCTGAAAAGAAAAGCATTCTCAATACCTCTGAGATTGATTTTCTCGGCATGAAATTTTTCAATGGAGTTTATCAACCTGGATCTCATATTGCAGTTGAACTTCTGCAATTCCCGGATTCCAATTTTACCCAATAACAGCTACAACAATTTCTTGGTGTTGTAAATTATTTAAGAACATTTTTGCCACGTGTCAGCCAATACACTCATGTGCTTTCCTCTCTCTTACGGAAAGATCCTCCTCCTTGGCAAAAAGTACACACTCAAGCTGTTGAACATCTGAAAAACCTCTGTCAGAATCCTTCTCCATTGGTTCTTCCATCCACGGGATCTCTCATTCTTCAGACAGATGCCTATGATCACTACTGGGGAGTTGTTCTCCTCGAAACATTGGACCATAAAGAACACATATGTGGTTATCAGAGTGGAAAGTTTACTGATGCAGAACTTCATTACCATATCTCTATCAAAGAGATACTTGCTGTTAAATATGGTATTCAGAAGTTTGCCTTCTTCCTCAGACCAGCAAAGTTTGAAATTCAAATGGATAGTTCATCCTTTCCAAAAATGCTGAAATTCAAAAACAAATTGGTGCCTTCTGCCCAACTTCTTCGTTTACAAGAATGGTTCACACAATACACTTTTACAACATATCCCAGGCAACAAGAATGTTTTAGCAGATTTCCTTTCAAGGCCCATTCAGAAGTCCAAGGCCCAACTCTCGTTATTAACAGGATGCTACAATTTGCCTTTCTTGTTGCAGCCTAGTACTGTTACACGACCCAAGCCTTCGCAGCTGTTTCACCAATCTGGATCCATCCCACTAATTTGTACAATTATTATTCCTCCAGGAAATCCAGAGCCCAAAATGGCCCATGAAGTTAACGAGTTGGCCCGGTCCAACATGTTCTATTATGCCCATCGGCATCTTATGGACTTTCCAGAACATATCAACCAGGGTAACCCATTCAACCAGACACGGCCCTATTTGTTCATCATCCACCTTCGTACCGAACTCACCAAAAATTTGTACGGGTACCTTTGGTGTGTTTCGTGTCTTTATAAGATTGTTGTAGCATTCATTCCTCATCAGCTCCAGCATCAACTCCGGCAGCAAACGACATTGTTACATGCGTGCCTTCAACTGTTTGCGCCTCTCCAAATATAGACTGCGCAGGTCAATGAAATATGTCAACTATTTCCTCAACGCCTGCATGCCATTTATATATGTCATCAACCCTTCTCAGACTTACCTCAAGGGTTAATTGTTGAACACTACTTGCAGCAATTCCAGACATATTCCTGTACTCCGCCTCCACAGGTAATCACTGGTTTATACACATTTCTAAATGAAATCAACAACCAACCAGATAATGTTTCCCCTATGATCCGCGGCCCCAGAGAGTTTATTCCAGAAGAACACCTTACCTCTTTGCTCCAGAACTTCGCTCCTGATAGCCCAGTTTCTCCACCTGCACAAGTTTGGGAAAACACTCCTCTCACATATGAAGAAATCGTTGAAGCCCAGCAAGCTGAAGATGATGAAAAAGCGGCTCTCATAACCTATGGTCATCCCTCTCCTCCTTTTGATCAATATCAGTGCTCTCAAGCATATTGGATTCTCTCAACGACGACCTTGATGAAGATGCAGCAGTGAATTTATCCCCGTCCCATGAACCGATCACTTTCCGGTGGTTTCCATAATTCTCTGGCCCCAATATATTCATATCCACGGCTCCGAATCAGTGTTATGATCTGTGCACTGTACCGACATCGACAACAATCTGTCCACACTAACCTTCCAGTTGTTCGTCCTCTCCTTCATCGAAGGACCTATCGCCAATCTTTCATCCCACGAAATCGTCATCTTTCAGGCACGCCTTCTTCTTTCCAGGATCAGACTTCTGCAACAACGTTCACAGTTCTTCCTGCTATCCAATCTGCCAACTCATCAAATTCGAGCTCATCACTCAACTTTGCCCAGCTAACACCAGGTGACGATGTCGCCACTAACGACACTCTTGTCACATAAAACAAGATGCTCTTCACATCACCATCTTCTTTTGACAAATCAAAGGCATTTTATCCCCAACAAATTACTATTCATCTATAGTACGTCCACTTGCCCGACAATCACTCATGTTCACCAGCACGCCACATGATGACAAACCTCCACCAGCTGTGAAACATTCCATTTGCTTTCTTATCTGCCACCTATCCACGGATATGAAATGGTTTGAAGTTCGCACATTGTTTCTCTTGTCTATAAAAGACTCCCAGTTGCTCAGTTTCTTCTCAGAGGCCAGTGACGAGTCCTAAGTGTCTAACGTTTTCATCTTAGTCCTTTCATGAGTTTGCTTAGTTTTATGAAGTTTGTTCTTACAGTCTTGTATGTTTTTTGTTTGTATCTACATATTGAGTTTATCGAGTCTGTAATATGTTTTCTCCTAGGTGATTAAAGTCCTAGAACCCTACGTGTGTGATCATAGTTTCCGTAATGGTATGAAAAATTTGAATTCAATGATGGCATAAACATCAAGAAGAAAATAGAAAATATTGTCCAACGGACAAGGCGTAAATCTAAAAAATGTTACGAATATATTTTGTGTATTTCACAAGTGTTATCTTCTTTTTAGCAAGATAATGGCCTCAAGTGAAAAAACAACTTCTAGTAGTCGGGAACCAATTCCTACCAGACTTACGAAACTATCCAAACGAGAGGTTATGAGTATAAGGAATATCGACAATAAAGATCTCCGCCTTCGTCCTATCCTTCACGACAAACTCTCAAAGTTGGGATGGTTGAATATAACAAAAGTTGACGGTTACGTCTCCTTCAACTTGGTGAAGTCTTTTTAAGAATCCATGAATAGCGTGGGACTTCAAGAAGATGGGATAAATCCAATCTTGGAGACAATAATCAAGGGAGCAAAGATTTCTATTAGCGTTGAAACTATTTCACGACTTATGGAAATCCCAATAAGAGACAAGATCATTGATCCACACGAACTCCAAACGCTTACAGAGATTGCGGAATCCAAATAACAGTTGTTCAATTTCCTCACCGAGAAAGCGTACACCCAAATGACGTATGCCCACCTCCCAAATAATTTCCTTAAACCGCACCTTGTCGGCCTTGAGAAGATTGTAGTTGGCAATATCTTGCCGAAAATGGTGACTAGAAGATCCATAACAAGAGCTCAACTTCTAGTGTTATACTGCTTAGAAAAATGAATTTCTATCTTCCTACCTCACATTATCATCCAGCAAATGTTGCGAGTGATTCAAAACCCTACAAAGAAGGAGCTCCTCGGCTACGAAGTCTTGATAATGAGGATGTTATGGGAGGCAAACATCAATACCTCTGATGAATCTTCGATACAGATCACTAAAATTGTTACAGTATCCTCCATCTCCAAGACTTTCATCTCAAAAGGAGGGGTGACTGACGAAAAAATATTTGGCTAGACTTCAGGGAAAAATAGCCGAAGGACTAGAGATAACAATGGAGGTTTATCAACAAAAAAGTCGACGCAAGATTCCTATTAGGGAAGCACCAATTAATGAACCAAATCATAACACTACAACAAACCTAGCCCCGAATAATGGTCAACCCGGTCATCTATTTTCCGAGAAAGATCTATTTGGCAACCTTGGTCAACCACAAACAAATCAGATGGACGGAGAGTTCCGGCAAATCCACCTTCCTAGAACCTCCCAACCCAAGGCAATACGACGTCTCAGGGTTTCCAACTCCTAAGGTACCTTACCAGCCAAATACATAATTTCTTATGAACCAACCACAACAGAATTGGACGACACCAAACTTTGGAAGACAGGAGATCCCCATGAGTCCACTCTTTCAAACTTGTCCCAACTTAAGCATATCCAACCATCCAAGAAGTCCCAATTAGGAAGTCTTCATATAATCAAACCAACTACCCTCCACCTATGAGTCAACCATACAGCCAATACTTTCCACCAATGCCTACAACTTACCTTCCACCTCTGGGATAGTCAACCTACCAGCCATCGATGGGACAACCAGCCAACCAACCATCTATGGGACAACAGGCTAACCCATTTGACCAGTAAAATGTGATAGTATCTAGTCTTGCTTAGATTCAGGAGGCCCACGATGCTTTGATAATGCGTGTGCAAAACAAAGAAGAACAACGAACAACTTCTCAACATTCTTTTGGTAGTCGTTTTGTAACTAGCAGGGGTTCCAGGTGGAGTAGTAGGCAGGAAAATTAGGAAAATTACCGGCATTGTAACTTTTTATTTTTATGAATGAAATATTTTGTTTAAGACTATGTTTGGTGGGCCGACTTACAACCATTCTTTCTTTTGTATCACTAACTTTGGAGTGGTATGGGACATAACAAAATTGGAATATACTAAATAAAATATGGAAGTAAGAAACCCACAACCTTGTGTAAAAAAACATCTGGGGAAAATTGAATTACTAACATTATCACTAAGTTTACACGGTATGGGACGAGTAAACTTGGACGATACTATTAGTGAACTCCTCTCTAGCCGATGTTTTGTAGAGACCGTGTTCATACAACTTAACTGGTTGAACCCTTTATTACCAAATTCATGTGGTATGGGACACACGAGTTTGGATAATAGTCAGAAAGACTAAGAAAAAGAGTTTGAACACAAAAGAATGCGATAGAACGTTAGATTAAGATATTTACCGAGGCAAATCTTAGAACCTTTATGACTTGTATGAATTTTCAAAAATATATGTATGTTCACAACCTATAACCAAAATATTTGAAGCTCTTTCAAAATTTTTTACTTATTATATGAAAACTCTAGCCTTGTTTTATACCATGGCCAAACATACGAGGTACATAAGATTCTTTGATTCCTCAACAAAAACCTAACACTATACCTAGAAAAATATGTGGTTTTATATTGCAGAACTCTCGAACTTTTTGCTGAGAATATCATAACATTATACTTGGCTACGGTTCCTAAAATATGGTTTTATTTTCTCCTTGCTAGTGAGAAAATGCAAACCAGGAATAAAAGAAGGTCACGCACAGTCCACCCAGCAGAGGAGGTACCTCCTATGACACAAGATCAGGAATCGCCGCTTCCAAGGGCAGAGCAGGCCACACCCGACACTGCCACTACTTCTAGGCAGGCAGTGCCACCTCAGCCCACACCTTTTGTCATGCCCCCGGGCATGGAACACTTCTTCGTCAGATTTATTGAGTCGATGAAGATGACTGTTCAGATGGTCGTCCGTGAGACCGCGGCCAACC
This sequence comes from Paratinospora sagittata, assembly GCA_035771175.1. Classification (NCBI taxonomy): domain Eukaryota; kingdom Viridiplantae; phylum Streptophyta; class Magnoliopsida; order Ranunculales; family Menispermaceae; genus Paratinospora; species Paratinospora sagittata. Next base: position 13,242 of record JAYMFD010003533.1, on the reverse strand, counting down.
AAGTGGTCACTGTGCAGGCACCTGTTTGATCTGGGTCGGAGACGCAAACCGACCAGATCACGAAGTATAAGAGGCTACAGCCCTTTACCTTTTGATGTGGATGAAGCGCAAAAATGGCTCGATGAGTCGAAGAAGGCTTTCTTAGCTATGGGAGTCGAAGAAGGCTCGGAAGATTTTACTAGCTTCTTACCAACTTGTTGGTGGAGCTAATACATGGTGAATAACGGTGAAGGAAGACCCAAGGGTCAATACCACCGACATGACTTGGCAAGAGTTTGAGTCATTGCTCATCGGCAAGTACTTGCTTGGCGCAGTAAGAAGCAGAGGCGCCAGGAATTCACCAAGCTGTACCAAGGCAACATGACAGTTCGCGAGTATGCTGCCAAGTTCAAGGAAATTTCAGTCTATTCACTCTCCACCATTTCAACAGAGCAAGATAAGGTTGAGAAATTCTATAATGGCCTTCGTCCAGACATCCGACAAGCCCTGTTGATCTTGGATCTCAAAAACTACAAGGAGCTTGTTGACGAGGCCATGAGCTTTGCGCAGGAACAGAGGATGAACAGGAGAAAATAGCCTGCAACATTTTCCCAACAGAGCACTCAACAGGGCAACAAGAAGAAGCCCTACTTTAATCAAAGCTCAACAACCCCTTCTGGATAACAATGTAGTCGAAGGTACATTTCCCTTGTTTAATAAAATGGTGCATGTCTTGTTTGATTCAGGTGCTACGTATTCCTTTATATCTTCTGCATTGGGCATTTAGGGTTGCATTCTGAAACCACAGACATCACAATCTATGTCTCATCACCATTAGGATCTGGTACTGACTTGAAATTGAAGTGTTCTCGATGTGAACTTCGAATGTCAGAACAAATAATTTATGCAGATTTTTTTGTGATGGACATTGAAGACTTTGACATCATCTTCGGCATGGACTGGCTTGCACTTCTGAATGCAAAGATCGACTGTTTGAAGAAGCAAGTTTAGTTATCCTTGCATACTGGAGAGTTTGCCAAGATTCAGGGAACGGGGAAATGGATACACAACTCGACTATTGTACTCTTCAAAGCACAACTTCGAGCCCTATCCCTCGATGGGGACAATGAATCATCATCACTGTACCCTCTTGAAGTACACGATATCCTAGTTATATCGAGATTTTCAATGATTTTTCTGAATGACCTTTCTGGTCTACCTCTACTTTCGGAATTTGATTTTGAAATCAACCTTATACCCGGGACTGGACCCATGTCAATTCCTCCATACAGCATGTCCAATGTCGAGTTGGACAAACAACTGAAGGAATTGGAAAGTAATGGCTTCATCAGGAAAATTTCATCACCCTGGGGCGCTCCAGTTCTATTTGTTCGCAAAAAGGATGGTTCGTTACGACTTTGCATTGACTATCGCAAGTTGAATAACGCCACCATCAAGAACAGATACCCATTACCCAGGATCGATGACTTGTTCGACCAACTTAGAGATGCCAAGTACTTCTCTAAGATTGATTTACGATTCGGTTATCATCAACTCTGGATCAAAGAGTCAGACATTAATAAAACGACTTTTAGAACTCGGTACAGTCATTACAAGTTCTTGGTCATGTTGTTCGGTCTAACAAATGCACCTGCGATGTTCATGGATTTGATGAACCGCATATTTAGGCTATACTTAGACCAATTTGTGGTGGTCTTTGTGGATGATATCTTGATATATTTTTCAACTGAAGAAGACCACAAGATACATCTGAGGATTGTTCTCCAGACCTGGAGAAGCCACTAGTTGTATGCAAAGTTGAGTAAGTGCAAATTTTGAACGAAGCGAGTTTAATTCCTAGGTCACGTGGTTTCAAACAATGGCATTGAGGTGAATCCTTAAAAGGTTAAAGCGTTTTTAAACTGGAAGCAGCCCACCACAGTTACTCAAATTCAAAGTTTTCTTGGTTTGGCTGGCTACTACAGACACTTTATCAAGGACTTCTCAAATATTGTTGAAACTATGACCAAGCTTACTCGAAATGACGTGCAATTCATCTGGAATCTAGCCTGTGAATCGTCTTTTCAGGAATTGAAGAAGTGCCTCACGACAACACCAGTACTAATCACTGCAAGAAATGGAGTTGGATTTTCACTATACACAGACGCCTCTGTCCAAAGCTTAGGTGTAGTACTAATGCAAGAAGGCCAAGTAGTTGCATATGTTTCGAGGCAACTAAAGATTCATGAAGGTGATTACCCAACGCATGACTTGGAACTTGCAGCTTTCATATTTGCACCGAAGTTATGGCGTCACTACCTATACGGTGAACGGTTTGAAGTCTTCTCGGATCACAAGAGTCTCAAGTATATTTACACTCAGAGAGACCTAAACCTCCGCCAAAGGCGATGGTTGGAATTCTTGAAAGATTATGACTTTCAACTCCAATACCATCTGGGTAAGGCCAATGTTGTGGTTGATGCCCTGATTAAAAAATCTTATGTTGTTGCTAGCACTCTTAACTTCGAGATGGGAAAGTTCGTTATAGAGTAAGAGAATTTTAACCTGCAGCTCATCGAGGAGGGAGGAAGATCACAACTCTCTCAATTGTCAGCCAACTCTGAGCTAATTCGAAAGATTTCAGCAGCTCAAGCCAATGACCCTATGTTAATGGAGAGACGAGAACTTCCACTCAGCGGATAGGACCTTCTTCACTGGTCAGTCTCTGATGATGGGGCCGTTTTTTACAAAAAACGCCTTTGTTTATCGAACGATCCTCAAGTTCGGAAAGAAATGCTCACTGGAATGCACTGTTCGAGGTTCGTTGTGCATCCTGAGCGAGACAAGATGTACAAGGATGTGAAGCAACAATTCTGGTTTTCTGGAATGAAGAAGGCTATTGCATACTTCGTTGCTTGATGTCTTGTTTGTCAGCAAGTAAAAGCAGAGCTCAGACTTCCCTCTGGACTTCTCCAACCTTTACCTATTGGAGAATGGAAGTGGGAGAACATTACAATGCATTTTGTTACAGCCTTACCTCGAAATAATAAAGGGCAAGATCTTATCTAGGTTATCATTGATAGACTTACAAAGTCTACACACTTTTTGCTAATAAAGTTCACAGATAACCCCGCCAAGCTTGCCGAATTATATGAAAGAGAGATCGTACACATCCATGGCATACCACTCACGATCGTCTCTGACCGAGACCCTCGATTCACATCAAAGTTTTGGCAAAGCTTGCAGAGTAGAATGGGCTCCAGGATCACCATGAACACGGCCTTTCACCCTCAGACTGACGGGCAGTGAAAATGGTTGATCCAGATTTTAGAGGATATGTTGTGATGCTGCATTTTGGACTTTCATGACGAATGGGAAAAACACTTACATTTGGCTGAGTTTGCATACAACAACAGCTACCAAACCAGTATTGGCATGGCACCATACGAGGCTCTCTATGGTCGCCCTTGTAGATCTTCGGTATGTTAGTTAGATGAGGCAGATCGACCGCAGTTGGGGACTGAACTAGTTCAAGAAACTTCTGAGAAGATCACACTAGTAAAGGAGCGACTTCGTGTAGCACAAAATCGACAGAAGAGTTATGTTGACAAGCGGAGATAGCCTTTAGAATTTGATAAGGGGGACTTGGTTTTTCTAAAAGTTCAACCTACAAGAGGTGTTAAATGCTTTGGGATCAAAGGAAAGCTCTCCCCACAGTATATCGGTCAATTTCAAATCATTGAACGTATTGGCAGACTAGCCTATCGTTTATCCCTTCTATCGTCCATGTCTAAGGTTCATGACGTTTTTCACGTATCCATGCTTCGAAAGTATCGTCCTGATCCCTCACATATCACCCCTCTGGTCAAAGTTCTAGTTGAAGAAGGAAATAAGTATCAGGAGAGAGCGAGACAGATTCTGGATAAAAAAACTCAAGAACTAAGGCGACGTAGCATACCACTTGTTAAGGTGCTCTGGGATTACCACAAAATAGAGAAAGCAACTTGGGAACTAGAAGAAACAATTAAACTGAAATACCATGTATTGTTTTCTAGTAATAATTGATGATGTGATACATTGTACTATTTCACTTATCAATAAAATGATGGAACTTTGTTTTCAATATCTTAATTTATTTAATTAACTATGCAAATGTTTGAAAATAAAACAGGCAGGAGTAATGAGTCATACACTTCATGGCCTGCTTCACAACCAGTGGAGACTCCTTCAGACTCTAATGCAAACCACAACTTTTTTGCATCATCAACTCTCTCGCCTCAACGACAGCGGTCCTTATCGCCAAAACACGTGTGGCTTTATCGTAACAATATTGCTCGAAACAAACAAATGCCCTCATCCGGGCAAGATCTTCTACCAAAATTGTCAAGCGGTCGAATTCGGGCAATTGCACGAAAAAACATTCTGTCGCTCAACCTACCTTCCCTGAAACGCTGCAACTTTCAGTAGCCTACGTCACCATCTGTGAGGCAAATAGCGAAACCTTCTGAGGACGAATCCGACTCCATTTGCTATTCATTGTTTGATGATATTGAGGATTCCACTGGCCACAATGTTATTCAGGGGCCTTACAGGCACTACCCTCATCTTGTCAATGATGACGATGACAGTAAATCCCACGCAGCTAGCAATCATCACTTCATTGGCTGTATTTCGGGGGCGGAATTCTTTTAAGGGGGTAGAGTGTAATACTCTCGGTTTAGACAAAAAAAAAATTCGAGCTCGCCCTCTGGAACCTTCGGGCAGCCACCTAAACCTTTGGGCATTCCTTTTTCTGAAAAGAAACCTCCCCCCCTCATTTTCACACCTCAACACTCTCTTCTCTCTTGCTCTCCTTGTTGGTTTATCACTCTCATTGTGATTTTCTCTCTCCTCTTTTTTAAAGGCTCTCTTCGAGGTGCAAGGAGGTTCTGCTCGGGAGGAGGCACCAGTTCTAGAAGGAAGGATTATCTGAAGGTGGGGAACGAAACTTAGGTTTGCGTGTCTTATAACGTTTATTAAAGTTTACATTCATTTATCATTATGTTTACTATTCATTTAGACTGCATTATTGCGTATAATGTTCATTGCTGTCATACTTATATCTGTATATTTGGAGTTCATGTATTATTACACTATTACTATGCCGAATTAGTGGTCAATCTTACTCAACCAGACATTATCTTGTCCTCAATATCTTTAAATAGTGAACGGGAGACAACGTGCTGCTCTAGAAGATTTGTATTTAAGTGGGCCTCGTGTCCCACCTCTTAACTGGAGACTGATCTAGTTGGTCTTATTTGAAAGCTACCAGCTTGTACAAGTGATATTGAACATCCTAACTTTATACGTAGTGATACTGACCTAATATGAATCACGCTACCAAATCCTATTTACTGTTAGTAAAGACCGAACTTGCTCATGCATTGGCATCATACATAAGCACCACCTAGGTACGTAAGTGGTTCATGATCCATAAAATAGTTAGAAGCAATGCTCACTATTCTTGATATTTCCCTGGAGAAGGACGTACAATGAGAACCCAGGTTTACTTGGGGGTGGACATTTGTACGTGAATCCAGGGCGACAACCTTGGGGAGGGACGTACAATGAGAACCCGAGTTTACCTGGGGATGGACATTTGTACATGAACTGAGGGCGTCGTACAATCATGGAACCCTTACGAGATAGTGTCATGCATACATACATGTTGTACTGTTTATGATGCTTGTTGTGTTTATGTGATATTTGATTATAAAGTTTCCTTTATTAATTGTTATATTCACGAACTATTTTACTCACTGAGCAATAGCTCACCCTGTTGTTATGCAATTTTTCACAGGAGTTTAGGGTGGACTGGGTGGAGGTTTTTGGGCCCACATTTTGCAACCCTTGTTAATTAAAGGGAGATTTTGGGAGGATGTTCCCTCAATCATATTTTGTACAAAAATACATTCTAAAATTAATATAATCAGATTTGTGCTCAATTGTGTTCCTGCGCCCCGCCTGTGAGTATTCCACTGGTTTAGGTGCGTCTGGGCGGGGTGTGACATCAGAACGGAACTCTTGGTAAACAAATCGCCAAATTGTTGATGAGAATCAATATGTTGTACAATAATGTCATTACGAACCATATTTTCACTAACAAAATGGAAGTCAATTTTAATATGTTTAGTCTAAGCATGAAAAACCGGATTAGAAGCATGAGAAGACGCAAATAAATTGTCGATCAATAATGTCGGTTGAGAGTAAAGAGATACACCAAGTTCTTAGAAAAGTTAGTGAATACAATAAAGTTCAGCATTAGTGCAAGCAAGGGCCTAATATTCAGCTTTAGTAAATGATCGAACAATAAAGGACTACTTCTTAGAAGGCCATGTAATCGAATTAGAGCTCAAAAAAAAAATCATAGTAGATTGATGATCAATAGAATCATCGCCCTAATTTGTATCAGTGAAAGTTGAGAAATGAAACAACCCTTTTTGATATTAAATACCAAAGGCCAGAGTGCCTTTAACATAGTGTAAGATGAGCTTAAGAGCTACTATGTGCATAAGAGAAGGAAAGTGCATGTGTAGACAAACATGATTCATAAAATAAGTGAGATCAGGCTGTGTAGAAACTAAGTACTAAAAAGACCCAACAATTTGACGATCTGTAATAGGATTCATGGTAGAATGATTAGCAAAAATAAGAGTTCGATACAACCAATGGTGAGCCAACCGGTTTACAATCCAACATTTGGTGTTTGGCAATGTCAATAGCATAATGTCGTTGAGAAAGGAACAACCCATTGGGTGTGCGACAAATCTCTATGCCTAGAAAGTGATGCAAGGGCCCCAAATGTTTAATTGAGAAAACAACACTTAACAAAGAAACGAATTCACTATTGAAAGTGAAATCTGATCTAGTAAGAATGTGATCATCAACATATGTCAAAAGAAGAACGGTAGAACCATGAGATTGTCTTATAAAGATAGACAAATAAGATAAAAAGAAAAGCAGCAAAACCATGACAAATGACAAAGCTAGCTAAGCGTCTAAACCATCCGTGGGGAACTTGTTTAAGAACATAAAGCGACTTGTGAAGACGACATACATGATGAGGACGTTGAGGATCAACAAGTCCCAGTGGTTGAGACATGTAAATATCCTCATTAATAAGGACATGTAAGACAACATTCAACATATGAAGCTATTGTAAGTCCCAATTGAAGTGAACGACCAAAGAAAAAACAATGTGTATAGTAGATTGTTTAATAAGAGGCATAAATGTCTTAAACCAAGAAAGAACAGAAAGAGAAGAACAAAGAGAAGAATGAATAATGTATACCTCAGCTCAACTTGTTAAGCTACAAATGTATAGATGCAGTTAGTTACAAATCTACCAATAACAATATTACAAAGTCTATTGCAACAAAATTCTTTAGAAGAACCTAAGATATTTTCTTAATAAAAGCCATTTATATGATTGAGTAAATAGTAATTAAATTGCAAATGACCGACAACTAACGTTGTTATGCATCTACCTCCATATTGTTGGCCCATATTAGAGTCCAAGAGGGAGCTGAATTGGACTAAATTGTAGGATCAAAACTTTCTCAAAAAATGAAAAATAAAGTGCAGAAAGAAACAAAATAGGAAAACACATAAGATTTTTATGTGGTTCGGATTTTCAAGCTTACGTCGACGATTTAAACTCCTAGTTCAAGATTTCTCAAATCTCACTATGAGATCCTAATTAAAGGGTGAGGATCAAATCGATTACATTTCTCTAACTTTCAGGTGTGAGAAACCTTTACAAACACTGTTATCTAAACAGAGAACTCTCCAGTGCTAACAAGCCACTTATTTACAAATAAATGAGAGATTGAGGATTCTATTACCAAGAATACCTCAATATAGTTACAATGAAGTTTTGAAAACTCCTTTAGGATTCTCAGCCAAAATATGAAGTTTGAATGTGTGAGACACCCAAGAGGGGAATTGAATTAGGTGTCTTAGTCAATTAAGACAATGTTAAACTTATCTTGTGGGATTTTTCATTTGGTTCAGGCTTTTGCTCAAATAGATGGTATCATAAGTAAAACGCATAATTTAAATACAAAAATGCAAGAATTCTTATGTGGTTCGGAAAACCTTTTCCTACATCCATGCTTAGAGAAACCTTCTTTAAGATCCCACTAACTCGGATTCACTATAAGGGTGTGAATCAAACAGTTACAAAGTCTTTTTATAGGTTTACGACAAGCCAATCCTTTTACGAGACTAAGGACGAACATATAATATATTTTTACAGGCTAAGAAAGAACCTATACACCCTGTTATAAATTAAGGGTGAAACTAAGACCTTGATTCTAAGCTTGGAATCACAAGTGATTCGCAATCACTTAACTTGATTTGTTTCAACTAGAATCAAACCAAAGAGAGAAAATAGTAAAAGTTTGTTCTTTTTATTTTGAAACTTGAAGAATGGATAAAGGAGTAGAAAATTTGAAATCATTCTAATCAATCTCATATGTGTCTTTCTTGTGTTAAAAATAGATAGGAAAGGTGTATTTGTAGTTTAGAAACAAGTTCTAGTAGTTAGATACTAAAACATAGGCTTTAAGGATTCAAAATTTGAATTTTAGAACATTGAAATCGTGTCTCGACAGGTAGAAACACATTTCTTAAAATCAGTCCAAAGACCCCCCAAAAGCACTGGCCATACAAAAGAGCGCTTGAAAAAACCAAAGTGCATTTATGCTCCAGTCCACTTGTTTGAGCCAATCTACTATGATTTTTTCATAAAACATGGCTTTTTCAGATTTCTAACTTTATGGACTTGTTTGGGCAACAAAATAAGATTGAAATATATGAAGTTTGATGATTGAAATCCTTTGAAGTCTTTTCAAACAAAGAAAACAAGTCTAGATTCAAAACAAGTTGGATTTTAAAAAGCTTAAGTAAATGAGTTTTTGAAAGAACTAGTAGGTGTGTGATTTGATAAAACTAGTTAAAATATGATTCAGAGAAAATTTAAATAGTCTAAAAATATAAACCAAACATGTTTGAACACTTGGAATTTGTTTTTTAAAGAAAACTTAATGCATGCATGAATTATAGAAAATATTGAACAATATGGATGCAATAAGTGGGTTTACATCCTAAGGCTAAGACCATGAAGGTAGACTCTCATCCTCTTTTCTTCACATCAACTTGTCCAAGCTTTGATTTAAACCTGATTTGATCTACTTTAGTGGACTTGAGCTTATTTGAATCTTGTATTCGTCTTAAACTTTATCTTTGATGCTAAAACATATTTGATTCAATCATTAGCACTGATAGTTATATTGTTTGTTAGCATCAAAATACTTAAGATAATTCTAAGTGAAAAACCACTTAGGTCAACAGAATGCACAACTAAAGAGAGGAGAAAGAATTTCTTTGGATTGCTTTGAAAGATGTAAGTGAAGTTTTAATCCAAAATAATGTTTAGAGAAACTTAGAGAAAACTCATAATGATTTTTAAATCATGCAAGTGTTTGTTTCTAATAGATAAAAGATGGTTGGTATTTGTGTTCTCAAAACAACCGGGGTTAGGGTTTCAATCTCCTAAAACCCCTAAAATTTGAATTTTAAATTCAAACCAAATGGTATGATTTTTTCATGGAGGTAGGGGTGAACAACCCCGTTGTAAACCCTGAGCAAATGGGAAAAACACAAAAGAGGAAATAAAGTTAGGGGGCACTTTCGAAACTCGGAAAAAGATTGTTCTTCATAACATAGAGACTAGCGCGCTAGTCCTTACTAGCAATGTGCTAGTTTGAGGAAATCAGAGAGCTCAGACAAGATTCTGGCATTAGTCTACCACGCTGGTCTCTTTGACCAAGACCACTCAGTTTTTCTGGCCTTTGACAAGCGTGCTGGTCCTCTAAATTTTTACTCTGGTTCAATTTGCAAAAACTTTTAGATTTTTCTAGGCTGGGGTAGTATGCTAGTGGACTTGACTAGCGCGCTGGTTGAACCAGAAACTTGATTTTTCTCTTTGAAAACAACATTTAAAAACATTTTGACATGAACCAAACACTTAGACATGTCTCAAATGATTTGAAAATACTTAATATTCTTTAATAAATGTTTAAAACATATTCAAATTGAATTTTGAAAAATTTCAATCATAATTGAAAATACTTTGAAAAAGAAAAAACATAAAAGTACATTCAAGACTACTTGGCTCATAATATTAGAGAAGATTCTACAACTTAAAAACGACGTAATACAAAGGAAGTAGACCTTCGTCTTCAAGTTTGATCTCGATTAAGAATGCATCCAAATGATGTGATCTTGATATAAAAGTTGAAATTCTCATTTTAAATGATTAATATTTCGAAATGTTATCTGTAATCATCAAAATATCTATTATAACATTAATTGGTTAAACACATATGAGGTGGATGGTTTAAATCTGGTTAACTTCATATGAGATAAGAAATTATTGTGCCTCTATTGAGAGCACATTGTGGTCATATTGGGTATAGTTACGAGCATTTATATTGCCCTCATCTTTGATTCATTGACTTAGAATGATTTGTAAGTAGGTGATGATCCATGGCAATAAATACTCTAAATTGACAAACAAAAAAATAGTAATTAAATTAAATGATTTTTTTTTGGGTCAATAAAATTAAATGATTGAATTTATATTTAATATGACATCCAAATCTTTAACAATCTGATTGGTTTTAAGTTTGGCTACGATACCCGGCCCCACGGCGAGCCGTGGATTTCGTTTCCCTCGAATTTTGAAGAGATAAACCTCCGCTTCCTCGCTTTTCGCTCAAGCTTTGTCTGTGCCCCCAATGGCGAAGTTGGCCACCTACACTCTTATGCCTGCTCTAGGGTTTCCTCTTCGAAGAACTTCGTTCTCATCTCAATGCAGAAACCTCAAAGACCCAAACGTAGCCGGCTTTTCTTGCTTCTGGAGGCGATTCTCCTCATCTTCATCATCGAAGATAAGCATGAGCTTGAAAGCTGGCATTGTTGGTCTTCCAAACGTTGGCAAATCAACTCTATTCAACGCTGTTGTACGCTCTCTCTCTCTCTCTCTCTCTCTCTCTCTCTCTCTCTCTCTCTCTCTCTCTCTCTCTCTTTCTTTTCTCATCCCTCCATTCTGTATTAGGAGGAGCTTAGCATTGAACATAGAAAAAAGTTTGAATCTCTTTGAAAATCTCGCGTTCAATTGATGCAAAACAAGCTCTATGATGTATCCACAAGCTTTTCGTACTCTTCCTTTCATTTGAAAAGATAAAATCTGAAGCTTTTGTGAGGATTATGAGTTGAAAACATGTGAATTTTTGACACTCTGCTTTTATTAAATGGAGATATTGTTATTTCTTGGTCTTTTGTAGAGTTCCTAGATGCTGCATTTTGCGTTACCTGTGTGCTTGTGAGCAGTTGAGTGATTGCTCTCCCAACGGCAAACGAGTTAACTGTTGCTAGGTATTTCGAAACTTGAGAATTGTGCAGGTCATTTGTTCTAGCAACAGGAAGGAAATGGGGAAAAATCTTGAATTGGATTAAAAATAAAGCAAATTATTTAAATTGGATATGTTGCTGAATTGGAGCAATTGGAGGAGTTTTATGAGTTTTGTGAATGGTAGAATTACATCTATAACTGTGGGTTTTCTGTGTCCGTGGTATTCCTATTTGTCTTGCACTCTTTTGTGGATGGATTTCTTACTTTTTAGTTCCCATTGTAGTGCTATAGTTTATTAACATTTTTACATTTTGTATGGGCAAACTTATTAGGCTCAATAGACCTCTCAATGATGTGACGGTTGTTTTCTTCTTTGGTAGTGGTTTTGGATCAATAATAGCCCAATTCTTTGATGTAACAGAATGTTTCATATCCTTTGGTATGAATGATTAATGATATCCTTGATATGAATGATTAATGATATCTCCTACGGCCTCAGGTTGAGAATGGGAAAGCTCAAGCTGCCAATTTCCCTTTTTGTACAATAGAGCCCAATGTTGGGGTTGTTGCGGTGCCAGATCCACGCCTTAATGTGCTTTCGGACCTTAGCAAATCTCAACGTGCAGTGGCAGCATCCATAGAATTTGTAGATATTGCTGGACTTGTTAAAGGTGCCAGTCATGGGGAGGTATGCGCCTAAACTCTCTTTTTTTCATATTTTGTCGGTTGTATATAATGGATGTTTTGTTTCCATTTCATTTGGGTTTCAAAGTTCTACCTCAGTAATATGTGCCTTTTTTTTCTTTTTTCTTTTTTTCTGCTCCAGGGATTGGGAAATAAATTCTTGTCACACATTCGAGAGGTGGATTCCATACTTCAGGTTTGTTTGTTTGTTTTTTTTTTAAAAGCTTTAGGCATTCTTTTGATACTTTCTTATTAGAATTTTTGTTAACTTTATACTGCCAAAGAGTGGTTTTCTTGAGCTCTCATGATGCATATTGACTTTTGGATGCCTCCTCTTCTTGCTAGATGTTTGGCAGGTGGTATTTCCAAGCATAATCTTACCTGTTTATATCCTGGCTGATATATATTTAGTATGACAGAAATTGTTATTTCATACAGTAAATCTCTGTTGCTGTCCAAGGCAATTGAAACTTCTCTATGATTCTACACATAATTCCTTTCTAAGCTTTTTTCTCAGAGATGCAAAAACCTATTCATGGATTTTTCTAGAATTGCTAAGATGTAGACGATAGATCCTTAGTTTGAACCTGTTCAAAGAGTCACCTCACCTCTCAGTAGTCTGTCCTTAAGAGTCTTAGACCAAATTAAATTTTGTTCTCATGCTTCTTGCTTTCTTCTTATGATAATGGGAGTGGGGTAGTAACAAAATATCAAAAGAGGTTGTTAGTGTGAGTAGGGGTGGCAATATAGGTCACGACACGATAACACGACTCGAAACCGACACAAAATAAACGAGTTTGAGTTTTGCATAAACATGTGTGGGTCAAAATAGGTTAAATCCAATTAGACACGATTAAATTTCATGTCAAAATCAGGTAGACTTGCTAAACTCGAAATTGACCCGTTTAACTCGATTATATTTTGTGTTGAGACTTATGTTATGTGTGAAGACTTTTTAATATTTTATGTCATGTGTTGAGAGTCTAACTTTATAATATTTTATTTGGTCTTTACAATATGGTTGCATAATTATGATTTTAAATTTTTGATTTATATGTTAATTTAGAATTTATAGATGATAAATAGGTTAGAATGAACTTGTTTAAGCTTTAAGGGTTATA
>JAYMFD010000496.1:0-48362 GCA_035771175.1 Paratinospora sagittata | reverse complement strand
TACAGAGTCACAGCATTGACACAAGCCTTATCCACTCGGGCTTGGCAGATTTCTTCAACTTTAGCCTCAATAATGGCCCAGAACTGAGCTTGGTACCTGGTCAGCTCGTCCTGAATTGATTCGACCTCAATCTCTTTGAGCTTCAGCTGCTCCTTCATCTTCTTAAGCTCGGTGTCCCGAGCCACAACCTTAGATTCCCAGAGTACCGAGGTTGTCTGGACATCCTTCACTACTTCTTGAAACTTGGCGTAATGACTTTTGATGCGGCAGAAGTTGTACACAGTCTGAGCAACAGCTTGCAAAGCCAAAAGGAACCAAGTCAGAGACGATAGAGGAAGATCACATAGGCAACAAAGTGGATTAGTAAACGAACTCACCTTCACAGACTTCATGAAGGCATCAGCCATGCCTTTAAACATGTTACCGACCTGGATGACATGTCTGCGACTATAAGGCATGTCTGCGACTATAAGGTGACAACATCAGGTCGGTAGTACATGATGTGTACTACCGATCTCCTTCACAGACCATATCTTTGTTAGCAAGCAGATAGAATGAGAGACTACAGATCAGCATACCAATCTATAAAGATCTACAACTCTGAAACGAATTACGACAGAACGCCGGATCAGATAGGAACAAGGCGTGATCCACTGCGATAAGTTCGGGATCTACTCCTAATTCGACTCTGATAAGGCCCAAAACTCTACTTGTTCAATTAGGAAGTTGATAAGTCATCCTAATCCTATAAAGATTGGACCACACCTTCTTAATTCTACTAGGGATCAAATATGCTCTCCCAGCACAAGTTTGATTCTTGATTCTACAATAACACTACTACAAGGCCAAAGACCTCAAGCCCTCTCTATAAAAAGACCACAACCCCTAAGGGGGAGGTAAGCGACTTTAAGCAATTATAAACTCAGTTTAGTACTATTAACTCTACAGAGCTCTGAACTAACTTAGGCATCGAAAGGTCTTTGGCCGACACCACACCGGTGTTCCTTACGATAGCCTGTATTCTCTTATTTTCCCTCTCTCAGATAACCAACCTCTGGCGATTTCTCCAGAACTCCGACGAATTCCAGATCAGCATCTTTCTTCTATCTCATCGTCTACTGGTTTTAGTCAAATCTTGCACCAACAATTATAATTTAAACTTTTGTTTTTAACTAGAAGTTTAAACTTTTAGTTTATGTATAATGAGAATCAAATGCAACGCAAATACAAGCATGCTAGCGCATTTAATAAAGTTTTTATTGTCACTTTATAATTTTGAGTCTGTAAACAAAAGTCAAATCTTGACTTAGTGTGAAGGAATGATCTTGGGCTCCAATGATCGTGGGCTCCATTGTTAAGTAATAATCTTGAACTTAAAGCAAATACCTCTTAACGACGGTGTGCCGCCTTTGCTAAAAATACTAAAACTATCCATTATTTATTTTTGCTCAATTAAAAATAACATTTAGCTTTAAAATAAGGAATAAGGGTATTTTTGTAAAATGTCAAGGCTAGCTAAAAGGTAGTGTATGTTGCCCAACCAAAAAACTACTTGCAACGTGTGTCATTTTCACTCACTTCTTTGGAAAATGTCTCAAACCGATCCACTCCTTTTTTCTCTCTTTTTTTTTTACACTTTTTGTCATGTTAGTAAATATGATTTATATTAAGAATTATATTTTTTTTTCTATTTTTAGCTCTCCTTTTCTCGGTAACTTTCAACCTAAATCTTTTTTATTTATGTGCAACTGCAACGCACGTGCCTTAGACCAGTAATAATAATAATAGAAGAGAGAGTTTTGTAATTAGTGAATGGCACAAACTTAAAAAGAAAAAAAAAAAAAAAAAAGGCACAGCCAACTTTGAGTCTTAAGCCTTTCACTTCATGGTTGAAGATGTCCTTAACGAATTGACATATCATGATTCTTTTGAGGAACAAATCAAGAAGGTTAATTTCTTTGGTAGGACTTCATTTGATTAGAACTTGTCATCTACATGACATGTCAATTAACCTTCTTGATTTGTTCCTCAAAAGAATCATGACATGTCAATTCGTTAAAAACATCTTCTTCGACCATGAAGTGAAAGATTTAAGACTCAAAGTTGTTTGTTCCTTCTTTTTTCCAAAGTTTGTGTCATTGAGAACTATTTCTTCAATTGTTATTGTTATTAGTTGATGGGCATCGTACATTGTAGCTGCACGTGAATAAAAGGAGTTTAGGTTGAAAGTTATAAAAATAAAAAAATAATAAAAAAGCTGAAAATAGAAATATATATATAATTCTTAAAATAAGTCATATTTACTAACATGACAAAAAGTGCAAAAAAAGAAAAGAAAAAGATCAGTTTGAAACTGTTTTTCAAAAAAGTGAGCGTAGATGACACACATTATAGATGGCTTTTGATTGGGCAACGTACACTATTTTTTAGTTAGTTTTGTTTTTTTACAAGAATGTCTCTATTGATTTTAAGTTAAATGTAATTTTTTGTTGAGTAATAATAAATAATGGGTAGTTTCGGTAGTTTTAACAAAAGTGGTACACCGTTAATAAGAAATATTTATTTTATAAATAGTATAGATTATTATTATATTGAAAGAAATTAAACTCAAATGCGCCCTTGCATGATCGTAAGTGGTATAGAACTCTATAAAAACAAGTCTTAAAAAATCAAAAAAATTAAAAATAAAAATAGAAATTTGTGTCAAATCAAAATGGCAATTCATCGTCTCTGGTGAGATTGGGTTTGAAGGTTTCATTGTTAGTGGATTAGTAGTCTAGGACTCAAGGCACTATCCTGAATGATAAAACAATGTTGTGTGATTTTCTAACCAAGTTAGTTGTTTTTCACATGATCCTCTCGTTCATCAAATTTTAGGGGTAGCAAAAGTTGCCTACACTCGTTTGTCTGGCCGTTTTAAAAGGGGTTTGAACATAGTATGTGACAAAAGTGGGCTGACTATGGATAAGATTTTTATGTTTGTTTCATAAGTAGGTCAGGTTCGGTTACAGGCAAATGAACAAATGGATATCCAATTATATGTTATGAATAAAAATAGAATAAATATCCAATTATATGTTATGAATAAAAATAGAATAAATTTTATTAATTATTTTTATTACTTGTATGGTAACGGATGTAAAAGTTTACTTGTATTCATACAAGATTCTTTAAAACATATATAGTGTTCATGTTCAATATGCAATTAAATGACTTTTATTATTTATCTTTTTAATAATTTTATTAATATTGTTATGAGAATACTTCAAATGCCTAAAAAAATACATTTAAATACATTTACTTTTATTATTGTACTTTAATAATATTAGTTACAAATTATATATAGTTTATATTAATTAAATATTATTATATGACATTAAACATGTGTACAATAGTTAAATAAAGAATATAAATTTATTGGTTATATTTTATACTATCCGTTTTTTAAAACAAAAGGATATGGACAAGATTTAAAAAGGGCGACACATATGATAAGTCCCATTAATATATAAGAAAAATATTAAAGTAATATTTAAAATATATATTATTATTAAATATTATTAAATTATTTTAAATTATATACTAACACATTTTAAATGTACGTATTAACTAAATGATCCAGTACTCGCTGTTTTGTCATTTTTAGTGTCAATACAGCCCAATTTGATCCAGTGCTCCAACAATATAATATATTCGAGCGGGCCCACAGGATTATGTATCTGTTGACTAGTCAACGAAATTATAAAAAAAAAAAAAAAGCTGTAAAAAATCGAGATATTAAATATCAATAACTAGGCTCCCCTAGCCTCCTGCCACGTGGAACTAACAGCAGGTCGCAAATTCCGTAGAGTAAAAGGGGTATTTGCGGAAAATCACAATCGTCAAACTTTCTTTAATTTCAAACGGTCTTCTTTCTTAACCCGCGTCACCCGTGCAAGTAATGGTATTTTCCGCTTTCGGTGTTGTTCCTTCATTTTTTTGTGTCTTTCGTGTTGGACACTTTCAAACTCCCACAAAAATTTTCCTCTGAAATGTAATAATAATCTCTTCTTTGTTTAAGATCTGATCGTTGTTCTATTTTCTTTGATTTAAGAAGTGGAATGCTTTTTTAGCACGTTTGAAGATCTCTCTGCGAACCCTGACTCTGTAATGATGCTCTGCCCTCCTTTCCTTTTTTTTTTTTTTTTTTTTTTTCTTTTTTTGGTGTGTAATTTTTTGTGAGAGATCCGAATTAAATGGTCTGTTCTTCGATTTTTTGGGTTTGTGCTCAGATTTCATTTTCTTTTCTTTCGGGGTTAATTTGTTGATATGTTTAGTTTCGTAACATTGTTCAGTAATCCGAGGTCATTCATTTGAACTAAAACATAGTAAAGGGAAACGAATTTTGCAGATTAAGAAGAAGATCAGGGATCATACAGAAACCTCTCCCCTAATTTGTTTTGCTCTCTCATCCTATTACTGTGTCCATTAATATCAAGGCTTACATTTTTTACTTGATGAAATTCCTTTTCTTATTAGATTTTTCTGAGTTTTTTTAACACATATTAAAGGAACCTTTGGTGATCAAACAAATAGATGAATCACTACTATATAAGAGAATCAATATATCAAGGCATTCTTTCTTTCTTTTTTGTATTTTTTTTTTTTTTTTTTTTTTGAATTGAATGGAATATCATTGTGCAAAAGCTGTCTTTAGCCTTACGGGTATATTATTATATAGGTCTATGGACTTGGAATTGGTAGACAGGAACTCCAAATGACCATGTAGCAGCTTCTTATAGGCTACGTCTTATATATAGTCTTTGCTAACTAGATGTGGTGCTCCATCATAGACCATGGTACTATCTAGCAAGATGCTCCAATACATATATAAATTTTGAACTTCATTTAAGAAAACTAAATATTTAGGGATATATTCACACTTCTTTATTTGTTTTGGAGGTGGCAATGGCATAGATGAGATAATGATAAGGTTAACTGTCCTATTGATTTCTTTTCTTCTTCTTCATCATCTTCTTTCTCCCATGTCTTCTCTATAAATGGACTTTTTTAGTTTTTAGTTGTGCCCTTTTTCGTTTCTTTATCAACATTTTTTCTTTCTTTCTCTCCAGGAATCCGGTAACTATCAAGGGGTTGCAGTAAGTAAAAGCTGAAAAGTACGGTTGAAGTTGCTATATATTTTTACCACTTCTCTGCTAGTGTCATGGAAAATGAAGAAATGAAGGATAGAAATGAGTTGAGCCCTTCCACAGATGAAAACAAAACGGGGACAGAAGACGCTTCAACACCTGAAACAATGAATACAGAAGGCGAAGGTCCTCAGAGTGAGCATCAAGAGAAAACTTTAACTGAAATGAAATCGTTGGACATTGAAGTTGACAAACATATTTTACTAGATGACAAAGGAGGAGAAGGTTCACTTGATCAAACTACTGTTGAAAAACACAGTTTACCAGATGACAAAGTGGGAGAAGGTTCACTAGATCAAATTCCCATTGACAAACATAGTTTATCTGATGAAAAAGTGGGAGAAGGTTTGCATGATCAAGCTATTGGAACCAGAGAACTGGAACCAGAGCATCAAGAAGAAGCAAGTCTGAGCACGGAGGAAATTCTAGGTGAAGAGGAAGCAGAGCCTGTTTTTGATGGAACTGAAATTCCTGAGATGGATGCTATCAGAAGCTCATCTACTCATTCTGTGGATCTTGAGACTGATGGACAAGTTTATGCTTGGCCTGAAAAGGCCACCGCACTCAAGAACTTTGTTAAAGAGAAGGGAGCAGTTGCTGTGTCCAGTGTCCTCCGCCGCCTTTCTGGAAGAAAAGATGAAAATGATGACAGTCTTCCTATAGATGAAGTGAAGAATGATAACCCAGCCTGCATTTCTAAGGAGGAAGATGATTCAAACTCAGGCAGTAATAGAAAAGATCTCTCTCAAAAAACAATGGAGCGATCTTCATGGAATCCTCTTAACTATCTCATAAATGCATGGGATGTTGAAACACAGAATAAATTTGAGCATGGGGAAGGTGTTTCTGTACAAAATGTTGTTCAGTCACCAGCCCTGAGAGGAAGAATTATACTGTATACTAGACTTGGATGCAGCAACTGTAGAGAGGTTAGATTATTTCTTCATCAGAAAAAAATAAGATACGTAGAAATTAACATTGATGTTTATCCTAGCAGAAAGGCTGAGCTAGAGAGATATACTGAATCTTCAGCTGTTCCCATGGTATTTTTCAATGAGCTTCCAGTTGGAGGCCTGAACGAGCTCAAGGCCATGGATGCGTCTGGAAAACTTGATGAGAAGATTAATGAACTTATCACTGAAGACCCGTCACCTACTACTCCGTTACCACCACTTTCAGGTGAAGATGATGAGTCAATCAGCGGGGCAGTTGATGAGCTTGCTCTTATCGTCAGGAGAATGAAAGAGTCAATTTTAGTTAAGGATAGATTCTATAAGATGCGCAGATTTACCAAGTGTTTTCTAGGTTCAGAAGCTGTGGATTTCCTGTCCAAAGATCAATACTTGTCAAGAGAAGATGTAAGTTGCAATTCTACAAGCACAGCTCAAGCTAACATACCATTTGAATGAGTCCCACGTAGGAATTCTTCATCAGAACTTGACCTGGTCATTGGATAAGTCTGACTATTACAATTTTTTGGATGGAAAAAAAATAAATTAATGTGCACAATTCATGTGTAAAATCTTTCTTGGACAGGTTGACCAGGTCAATTACTAGAAACATAACAATCTTGCACTTGAGTGGTGGCCTGAAGCTACCATGCTTATAACTTTATATCCCATATGGACATTTAGGTCGACCTACAGAGTACAGTGGACTCTTGTCCTGTACAAGAGGATATGCAATGCTGTTTATTTGTGTTTATGTGTGTGCATCATTTTGTACAAGGAATAGCTGTCAGATTCTCCCACTTTGCAGTCTTTTCCATGTTTATTCTAGAGTTTCTACTGATGGACAATGACTACAATTTTTTGTTAATTTCAGAAATCTATTTCCTGAGGCTTCAATTTGAAAAAAATTACATGCATAGTTTGTTTGGTTCACTCCAATATTTCAACTTCCAGATTTTTATTTAAGTAAATGTTCCCCATAAAATTAGACCAGGTAAAGAGGTGTGTCAGGAAGAATTTGTGATTGAAATCTAAGAAGCATTATGTGAGAGATGAACATAACAACCAAGGATGTTAAGGTGGATAAGTGGCAAAGTTATGAGCTCCTAAGAGTGATATTATTTTTCAGGTCCTAAGAAAGACAAAATTGAGGATACATTAGAGAGTTGGCTAAGGTGGTTTGGCTACATTGAAAGAAATCTAAGAAACATTATGTGAAAGATGAACATAACAACCGAGGATGTTAAGGTGGATATGTGGCAAAGTTGTGAGGTCCTAAGAGTGATGTTATTTGTTAGATGGTCCTCAGAGTGACATAAACTGAGGATACATTAGAGAGTTGGCTAAGGTGGTTTGGCTACATGAAAAGAAATCAAGGACGTCATTAGCTAAACCTGAGACAGTTCCAGTGGAATGTGTTAAAAGCAAGAGAAAGAAAGAATTGATTTTGGTTATATTATTAAAGGAGGAATTTGGGTCATGATCTAAGAGAACACTTAATTCTAAATGGAACTAAATCGGGACATAAAATTTTTGTAGCTAAATAACGTCCAGGTTGCTTGTCCTATGTGCAGAGTCTTCATTACTGGCCAATTGGTGGTATCCATTATTCTGACTAAGGTGATATCTTAGGGAGAAGAATATTCACCAACCTTGATTGAAGTCTGGATGGTCCCACTTAACAAGTTAAATTAACCACTTTTGAGTCCTGAAGTCTATAATAAGTTACCATATCTTTACAGATTAAGGACTTCTGTTCTAGTGTCATGCATCCACTGTTTTCAAGTTGATTTTTTTGTCCATGTCTTTGTGTATTGAGACACGGTATTCTTAGTTATATTTGCTTGATTTCATTTGTGCAAATTTTTGTTCTTTTCCTCCTTGTCTACGTGTCTGGTTTGGACAATTAATTTTCTGCAGTTCTTTTGCTTCATTTCCCTTCTTTTCATGATGCAGGCTATCCAATTTGGACGAAAGCTTGTAAGTAAATATTTCTTCGGACATGTTCTTGAGTAAGTCTATGGAAATGATATCGTACCTCAGTATGTAGAACTTTTGTTTCTCTCATGGTGTTCTTTCATTCCTTATTCATCTCTCACTTTATTTTTGAGACAGCTATCCTTGTATGTGTGTGTTCATCTGGCTTGATATATGCTGATGTGAACCAGGGAAAATGCTTTTGAAGATGGAAACCACTTGTATAGGTTCCTGGATCATGACCCTTTTGTTTCATCTCAATGCTACAACATCCCTAGGGGCATTATTGATGTAAAACCAAAGCCCATCACAGAGATTGCCTCCAGGTTGAGATTTCTGTCCTCTGCAATCTTTGAGGCTTATGCGTCTGAAGATGGAAGACACGTCGATTACAGAAGTATCCATGGCAGTGAGGAGTTCGCTAGGTTGGTTGCTCGTTGAGCATGTTACAGATAAAAGTCTTTTGATAAATCTCATTCATACCCCTGCAGTAACTGTTGCTCTCTCCATTCAGATACTTGAGGGTGGTTGAGGAACTTCAGAGGGTTGAAATGCAGGATATGTCAAGGGAAGAAAAACTTGCTTTCTTCATAAATCTCTACAATATGATGGCTATCCATGCAATACTGATCTGTGGTTATCCTACTGGACCATTGGAGCGTAGGAAGATGCTTGGAGATTTCAAGTATGTAATTGGAGGGTGGACATACTCCCTTTCTGCTATCCATAATGGCATCTTACGCGGTAATCAAAGACCCCCATATAATCTGGTCAAGCCTTTTAGCTTGAAAGATGGTCGTTCCAAGGTGAGATATGTAAATATGCTCTTTTAAATTCCCTTTTGACGCTATAGAATTTTTGGATAGATAGCCCTTATTTTAATATTGTGAAGGATGAGATAGATGTAAGACATGCATGATTCATCAAAAGAATGGTGAAGATATTCACATCATGAAGAATATCTCACAAATAAAGCATCTTTTGTTGAAAACCTAAATATGTCAGATGGGTATTTCATGGTTGAAAAGACTTTGATGAAGATCTGCATATCATGAAAATTATCACTCTCATAAAAAATAAAAAGAAATTCAGTTTTTGTTGAAATTTTAAATATGTCACGTGTTTTCATGGTTGCAGTAAAACAGATGGTTCAGAGCTCGGAAAATTTTTAACTTGTTGGAAACATTTGTCTCCAACTTGGCCCATGGGCATGGATAATGCTTATGGCAGTGTTCCTAACGTTGTCTCGTTTACAATATTTTGCTCTTATAGAAATTAGTTTACAAGTAGAATGCTTCTCAGCTGCATATTTTTGCTGTCAGTTTGGATGTCACATTTGACAGGGTTCGAAGCTTTAAATAGTTCTTCCAAGGTTTTCTCCATTGTAACCATATCATCCTCACCTGTAACTTTTAACTGATTAATATGCATGTGGAAGTTAATAGCGATGAATGACGATTAAATCAAATTTATATCTTTGGTTGGTTGTTTAACTAGTATCTGGCTTGTATCTGATATGTGTCAAATGTTTGTTAAATCCTAAGCATGAGTCCTTGAAAAACTATGTTATGATCTCATGTACCAAGGTGCCAAATGTGGCATATAAGAGGAAGAATAAGTTTTATGTAGTTGACCCAAAATGTAGTTGAGATATTGCCTTATTATTTTTTATATTGGGTGGTTGTTCAACTCATCAATTGCCTTTCCATTTGTGTCTCAGATGGCTCTTCCATATCCTGAACCTCTCATTCACTTTGCGCTGGTCTGCGGTACCAGATCTGGGCCTGCACTTGGGTGCTACTCACCTGGTGATATTGATAAGGAGCTGGTGGAAGCTGCTTGCAATTTCCTCAGAAATGGAGGGATCATCGTTGATCCTGAGGCCAAGGTTGCGTCAATTAATAAAATCCTTCGATGGTAAGTAGCCATGAAACTGAGATAAATACAATTTCTTTTCAAGAAAAAAAACTGCTTCTTTTTATCTGAAAATTTATAAGAGGCGTGTGCTTGCTTTGTTCATAATAAATGACTTTTTTTTTAATAAATTCATGTAGACAGCATGTTTAGAAGTTAAACTAGTTGAATCATTTCTTTCTTTCTTTTTTCCCATTACAGGTACAGTATAGATTTTGGGAAGAACGAGGTAGAAGTATTGAAGCATGCAGCAAACTACCTGGAGCAACCAAAATCAGAGGAGTTGTTGGATTTGGTTGCTAACACACAGTTGAAGATGATTTATCAGCCTTATGATTGGGGGTTGAATTGTTAACATTAGTTTCACCTTTTATTTATACTTGTTTCTGGAAATTAAAGCCAGTTTTTGAAAAACAGAATAAAGTGGATCAGTACCAACTCTACCATCTACCTTACTTCTTGCAGATAGTTAAGTTCAATACAAATTCTTCTTGTTCATTGTAGTAAAAAAAAATTCTCTCAATGTGAATGTAGATTTGCTTTCATTATTTATCATGAGTAGATAATATTTTCCAGTTGATTCAGCCTTCCTAAACTTTTTTTTTTTTTTTTCTTCTTCTAATAATCAATTGTAATTTCTTTCTATTAACATAAATAGTGTTTTTTTAGCACAACTTTTTTTTTTTTTAAACATAGTTGAACATGTGAAAAAATTACTTCAGAAGATGATAATTTTCTCTGCTTCTAGCTCTTATAAAGTATATCTCTACTTTTTCTACCCAACTTCCCTTTGCCTTGCTGAATAATTGCTCTTTGTTTCTCTGGTTTTGATTTGATACTATGTAATAAAATTAAGAAAATATTAATCTATTATCTTTTTATTTTTTATTTTTTAAATTTTAACATTATAATGTGTTTGACTTGTTTGCTCATTTTTGTCCATCAAATGCCTAAAAAAAAAAAGAGCACTTTCCTCGTATATTAGGCTTATTTTTATTTGGACTCATTTCTAGTTTTATTTAATCATTGCACTTTGATCAGCGATTGATTTTTAAAAATGGGTAGTTTCTAAAAAACATGTAATTGCATGCTGTAGGGAACTTGGGACAAATTGGGTGCTATTCCTTTGTTGATTTATTTCAGCCAAAACATATAAATATAGATTGAATAGTATTCTTAGATATCACATTAATGCATAAATTAAATACTATTCATTTATTAATCTACAAGTGTACACATTCTTTTGAGCAAAAACGATTAATGTGTATATTATCAATGAAACATAAGA
The DNA here is from genome assembly GCA_035771175.1 of Paratinospora sagittata. NCBI lineage: Eukaryota > Viridiplantae > Streptophyta > Magnoliopsida > Ranunculales > Menispermaceae > Paratinospora > Paratinospora sagittata. The sequence continues at coordinate 37,044 of JAYMFD010000496.1, read as the reverse complement.
TTTGACAACTAGGGGAGCACAAGATGCGCGCCCAAGCCAAAACAAAAACACCCTAGACCAAAACATACAAGTCACCCCAACACCAATGTAAGAGAACCCACCCCACCCCTAAATATATTACAAATGATACAGGCAGCTACCCCAATCCAAAATCCAGTCCAAAAGCGAAGGACCTCGAGCAATGTCGGACACATGCACCCAAGAACTTGCCACAAACTTGATGTCCTCCCATAACTTATTTACTTCCTTACATCTATCATTGAAGATCCTTTTATTCCTTTCTAACCATATATGCCATAGTATCGCAAAAGAGGCCACCAAGGCCACTTCCCTGGCTGAAGAAGAGGTGATAATATTATGAGAAAGGGTCATGCAATCCTCAAGACAAGATAAAGGGAAGAACCTTCCTCCCGAAAAGCAACACCATCTTTCCCATAGACCTCTCGCCACAAAACATTGTAAGAATTGTCAAAATTGGTCTGAATGCCCTTTCCTTAGGGTTTCTTTTCATTATATAGAAGATAATATACATCAAAGTTGACATATTTGTCGACGTACAAAATAAGTATCATCCCTATTTACAGCCTAATTATCTGCTATTTACAATCTTGCTTTAACAAAAAACATCCCTAAAATATTACAAATTAAATATTCTCTGATCCTAAAATATTGCAAATCAAATATTCTCCAATCCTAAATTATCTCTGTAACATCCCCCCTCAAATTGATGCTGGTAGATCAAAAAACATCAATTTGTCAATCAAGAACTGATGTCAATGCCAAGAAAGAGCTTTAGTGAAGATGTCAGCAGTCTGATGTTCGGTAGAAATGTGAGGAAAAGTAATCACATGTTTGTTTTGGGCTTCTCGTATGGAGTGGCAATCGACTTCGATATGTTTTGTACGCTCATGGAAAACCGGATTAGCAGCAATCTGAATAGCACTTGTATTATCAGCATGAAGAGGAGTGAAATGTAGCTGAGGAAAGCCAAGTTCTCCTAATAACCCACGAAGCCATGTGATCTCAGAGTAAGCGGAAGACATAGCACGAGACTCAGATTCAGTGGAGGACTTGGAAACTCTGTCTTGCTTCTTACTCTTCCAAAAAATGAGTGCATTGCCGAAGAACATGCACCATCCAGTAACAGAACGACGAGTAGCTGCACATCCAGCCCAATCAACATCATTATATCCCACCAACTGTAAGGAAGAATCCTTAGGAAAGAACAACCCACGTGAAGAGGTGCCCTTCAGATATCGAATAATACAACGGGCAGCAGCTAGATGAAGATGTCGAGGGGCCTGCATAAATTGACTGACCTGCTGCACAACAAAAGAAATGTCAGGGCGAGTAATCGTCAAATAATTCAAACTCCCAACGAGCTGTTGATACAAGGATGGATCTGAAAGAAGCTCGCCTTCCTCACGAAATAGCTTGAGATTAACCTCCAAGGGGGTAAGAACAAAGTTACCCGATTGGAGACTAGCCAAGGAAATCACTTCTTGTGTGTACTTGTGCTGATGTAACAATGTACCAGACAGAGTAATCTGGACCTCAAGACCAAGAAAGTACTGCAAATGACCAAAATCTTTCATATGAAAAGTGGTCTTGAGATACTGTTGCAACTGCTGAAGTAATTCAGTATCAGAGCCAGTAATCATAATGTCATCGACATATACCAGAAGCAACACAATTCCTACAGAAGTCTTGCGAAGAAAAAAAGAGGAATCAAACTGACTCTGAGCAAATTGAAAGGCAAGCAAAGTAGAGCGGGATTTTTCAAATCATGCGCGCGGAGCCTGTTTCAGTCCGTACAAGGATCGGTGTAGCCGACAAACCTTCGAGGAAGGTGTAGTAAACATGTCGGGAGGTGGAGACATATAGATTTCTTCCTTTAGGTCTTCATGTAGAAAAGCATTCTTCACATCCATCTGCCTGAGAGACCACCCCTGTGAAGCAGCAAGTGCTAAAATAGTCTGAACGGTAGTCATCTTGGCAACGGGGACAAATGTTTCAGCATAATCAATGCCATACTCTTGACGATTCCCAAGAGCCACAAGACGAGCCTTGTATCTGTCGAGTGAGCCATCAGATCGAAACTTAACTGAACACACCCATTTACAGCCAATCGGTTTAACACCAGAAGGACAAGTCATAATATCCCAAGTGTGATTCTCTTGAAGAGCCTGGATCTCTTCTTGCATGGCTTGCTGCCAACATGCCTGGGAAGCTGCCTGGGCATAAGAGTGAGGAACAGAAACAATATTGAGAGTGGCAGTGAGTGAGGTATGAGGAAAACCATACCTATCAGATGCATGTGCAACCCGAGTGGAGCGTTGAGGTATAGGAACCGTAGAATCAGGTATCGGATCAGTGTCTGGAAGGAGCATTGGAGAAGGTGGAAGACGTCGCCGATACACCAAACCTAGTTTAAACCGCTCAATAGAAGAAGACACATCATCAAAAGCTAGAAGAATAACAACAAAGGGATCAGAAATAACCTGAGATTGAAAGAAATATTAATTTTCGAAGAAAATCACATTCCGGGAGATTCAAAATTTATTTGCATGAGCATCATAACAAATAAATCCTTTTTTAGTAGGGCTATATCCCATAAAGGCACACGTGACAGACTGGGCAGCAAGCTTGTGACGATCAACAGAAGGTAAATGAACAAAACAAGCACACCCAAAAGTATGAAGGGACTGATACTCAGGAGAAATGCCAAACAAACGAAAATAGGGAGAATCATAATTTAGAGTGGTAGTAGTCAAGCGATTGATCAAATAGACAGCAGTAGATAAAGCTTCTACCCAGAATTTAGACGGTACAGACGAATCAATCAACAAAGTACGAACGACATCTAAGAGATAACGATTCTTACGTTCGGCGACTCCATTTTGTTAAGGGGTATAAGGACAAGAACGCTGAGAGATGATCCCCTTTTTCTAAAGATACATCTGAAACAAATGGGACATGCACTCTCCCCCTGAGTCGGAGCGTAAAATTTTGATACATGCACTGAATTGTGTCTCGACAAGCGCAACAAAGCTTTGAAAGACAGAAAACACGTCACCTTTAGAACGAAGAAAATATATCCAAGTAAATCGACTAAAATCATCGATAAACGTCATAAAATAACGATACTGACCATGAGAAACAACAGGACTTACACCCCAAACATCAGTATGTATAATCTCAAAGCATTTAGAAGCACGACTACCATGCATAGGAAAAGGTAAAGTTTGACTTTTACCAAGACGACAAGTAGCACAATCAAAAGAAACAGGAGAAGAATTAAATGAATCGTGTTTGCCCAAAAAACCATGTTTCAGAAGACGAGTCAAGACAATAGAATTGGGGTGATCCAATTTCTTATGCCAGACTTCAGTATTATTGGCAGTAGCCGTACATGCAAAAGAAATGACACTAGGAATATAAATTTGTAAAGGAAATAGACGTCCCACTTTAGGCCCCTTCGCGATCACCGTCCCCGACACCTGATCCTGCACAAGACAACCACTACGAGAAAAATGAACATCACAGTTATGATCCACAAATTGTCCAACAGAAATCAAATTGGTAGATAATCCAGGATAGACAAAACCATGTTGGAATGAAGAACCCAAATTACCAACAACAGTGATAGGAAGAGTACTGCCATCAGCAATCTGAATATTTTGCGTGCCTCCATGCTTACGAACATCATGGAGACCAATCGTACGGCCAGTCATATGATTAGAAGCGCCCGAATCAACAATCCAAGAAGAAGTGGAGTTAGTACCCGTACCTTGCAGGCCTAAAGCCGTAAAAGCGGACACAATCATCTGTTGGACCATGGCAGGTGTGAGAACAGATGAATCAGTGCTTACAGTGGGGGGCGCAGAAGAAGGCAATGGCTGAGCAACAGCTTGAGAGGCTTGGGATTAGCGATTCTGGGGCCACACTCAACATTCTTTGATGATATGACCCTCTTTCTTGCAATAGTTGCAAACTTTCTTAGGACAGTTGCGACCAATATGACCGAACTCCTTGCAACTGAAACATTGCACTTTGTTCTTTCCTTTCCCTTGTCCCGCATAGGCTACATTCACAGCTTCAGAAACAACCTTCTCAGAAGTCATACTCATCTGAGTGGATAACCGTTGTTCTTCACGCAGTAAATCTTCCAAACAAATATCAAAAGAGGGAACCGGATTACGGTTCAATAAACCGGCTCTAACAGGCTCAAATTCAGGTCAAAGCTTCATCAAGAACTGATCACGCTGACTCTCAGCATGAACCGCTTGAAGAGCCGCGAGTGCCGTAGCGGGAACCTTAGAATGAACAATAGCAGAATACTCGCCCCAAAGATTAATAAAACCAGAATAAAATTGCTCAATAGTCAAGTTACCTTGATTGAAATTGCTAATTTCCAATTCCAATTAAAATTTTAGAGCGTTGTGGTCTTGGTGATAAACACGTTGTAGATAGTCCCACATAGCCTGAGCCGTAGGAAAACACCAAAGATTGGTGACAAGATGGGGCTCAATCGTTCCCAATAGGAAGGAGATCACCTTAGCATCTTTGACCTCCCATTGGGCAAGTTCGTTTTCATCAGTGGGAACTCGAATAGAACTATCAATATGGGTTGATAATTCATTCCCTTTCATAAACATCTTAAATTGAAATTCCCATGTAGGAAAATTCTTGCCAGTGAAGCGAACAATAGTATTCTCAATTGACATGATAAAAAAAATTCAGACAGCCACGACAAGGGAAAAAAATAATTTTGTTGATCGAAATCACAGTTCGATGAAGTCGCACCCAGAACCGACGTCATAGAGGTTGCCGACCACCTCGCAACCACTACAGAAATGGTCGATCACCACCACAGAAGGATCGACTGCCACAGAGAAGGCCGATGGACACCCAGCCACCGAGAGAGAACTACCGAAAAAACAGAGAACCCGCAAGAGAGAACGATTCTCTACCCCAAAATCAATCGCAGACAGCCACAAAATAGTGAACCCACAAAGTGGGATGATCCAGGAGCAAGATGGAACTTGCAGAAACAGAAAAGAAATTCTTTTCTCGTCACACACGAAGGATTGAGACCACAGAGATGAATATCAGAGTAGGGGCTCTGATACCATGTCAAAATTGGTCTGAATGCCCTTTCCTTAGGGTTTCCTTTCATTATATAGAAGATAATGTATATCAAAGTTGTCATATTTGCCGGCGTACAAAATAAGTATCAATGGTGAAGAAGAAGAAGAAGAAGAAGAAGACCCATTAAAAGAGTATGGTCTTAGAAAATTTCTCTCATCAATGGTGACTTTTGAGTCCTGGACCGAGGAAAAAGTTTCAGGCCTAGTGAAACATACTCCAATTGGTGCTCAAAGAAGGAAGACATGATTTTAGTTGGTCTTCTGTACTCTAACATCAAGGGGTCTACCAAAATCTTAAAACAAATTGAGAGTGATAAGATTCTCAGTTTAACAATCTTTTTACAGTAAAAAAAATATATTAAAAATGAAGAAGAGGTTCTTGACTCATTTTTTGTTACAGACAATACAGTTTCATTTTAGAGACCTCTAAGTAGAGTTATTAGAATACACAAATATATTGCATTTCAAGCATTAATATAACTATTATTTATTAAATCACAAACAAACAAATTTAACACCTTATCTTAAATTATTGAAACAACTATACAGTTTACTAGGGGCGCATCTAAATTAATAAACTAATTACTAATGAAGAATAAATATTTTAATAATATACATAGCAAAGTAAGATTTAACTTTTTTATAATGATAAAATGCTTGAATTGAGTACTCATAAATTAAATATATAATATGTTAAATGAAGTTTTATCCAATTAATATATTGTAACCTATTAAATGCTTTACTTCAAAATTTTAAATGCTTTTAGGGTTATAATATATTAGTTACATAAAAATCTTAGTTATTAAAATATTCTATTATTGGTTCTAAAAGCATTTAAATTTATTTATTTTTTTGAGAAGAGAAAAAAAAAATTAAATGCTTTTAGATCCAATAATAGAATATTTTAATAACTAAGATTTTTATGTAACTAATATATTATAAATGGTTTTTTAGTCTATTAATAGAATATTTTGAAAAGAAGTTTAAATGTTATGCAACATCTTACAAAAATGTTAAGTTGTGTGAGCACTAAAACTAAATCAAACAATTTTAAAAAGATAATTATTCTTATTAATAGAAAAGGAAATTGAAAAAAGAATGAACTTAAAAAAAAAAAACCAATAATTATGTATTATGTTCAACTTCATCAACCAATATAGCAATATCAATTTTAAAAAATAATTTAACAAGCTCACAAATTATATAGTTTATGGGATATCCTTTACCAAAAAGAGAAGAAAAGAAGCAAAAATAAATAAAAATAAAGTTGAAATAAGATAAAAACTTAAAAAGAAATTAAAAGATTTCCCAAAGTCATCTTCTTTTAGTTGACTCTTATAAAACGAGATTAAAAAAATACATTTAATTAATAAATTAATAAATTAAGCATGATGGAATTCAAACTAGCAAAGTATATGGTTGAGAAGCAAGTCACCACAAAATTAAATATCAAAACAAAGAAAAGGAATTAAGACCAAAAGCCACCATTTCAAATTCATCAACCCACTTAACAAGATTGATTTTGTGAGGTCACTTATTGGTATTTTTATATATTAAAAATGTTTACTTATATTAGTTTTTAGCTTATTACAATAAATCTAGATATTTAAGCATATATACAAAAATTCTCTGAACTTATTTAATTTAGTGAATTTTTACAAAAATTCTCCATGTCAAATTAAACTTCTCCGAATTAAGTCCAATTTTCAAGTGACCGAAGTCAAGTCGAAATCGAATTTTCGATCCTTGGTCTCAACGAAGTAATGATATTCCTGACATGATCAAATTATGCTTTTTCTCATGAAATTTGAAGCAGTTAAGCACAAATACAAGGATAAGTGAGCACAAGTAGTTATTTTCTACCACAAAGAGACAAACTGGCAATAGGAAACATCGCAAAGTAATTGAGCTTGGGAAGATCTATAATAACAGTCTTTTTAGCATGAATAAATCTTGTGAAGGCATTTTTAGAGTTTTGTGCATATCAGAGTCATCCACAACAGTTATTCACTAAGAGAATCAAAGTAAATAAGATTACCAAAGTGAACAATCCTCAGACTAAGGAAAACCAATGAAAAAAGAACTCTTTCGTTATTTGGCGAAAATTCTTTTCTACAGAGGAACCAGAAGAAATTTCAGAAATATGGTAGAAAGAAAAAAGCTCGAGTGCTGTAGAAGAAAATTATGCAAATTCTCATAAATCGAACAATCAACAAAGAGAAACTAAATCAAGGAAGCACAAAAAGAATGACATACTAACATGCAAATCCAACCCAACTGAGCTTGGTCCAAGAATTGACAATCACACACATAAATCATGTGCTAGAATATAAATGACCAAATCAAATAATGTGCAATCAACAAAATATTAAGAAAAAATCATTCACAACTCATCACCTACAGTGAGTTGAATAGGGTCGGTTTAACAATTCCAAGAAATTTGGACAATTGCCCATCATGATGGTTCTATATAGATTCTTAGTTTTCATGAATATACCTATGAATTTGTAAAAGAAATCTTAATTTTTACTCTCATGCTCTCCATTATATTTGTATTGTACTAATGCCTATGCAACTCCAGAAAATTTTAGAATTGAATAGTTGTGATGTGAATGGACGGCATTAAAATAATTCAATATAAAAAGTTGCTTCTATGTTGGTTGTTCTATTTGGAGATTCAACTTTTTTGGAAACTTGGACCTGCCTATAATCCATTTTTGGTTCGGCAGAAAAAAATAAAAACAAATAAATAAATAAATTGGAACACGTAATCCCAAACAGAAAAACTGGTTGAATGATTAGAGTTAAAGTGCAGTAAGACAAGTATTTGATATAGAAATCTTCTCTGAGATATTTTGTCAAACAGGTGGTGATCTTCAAAATCAAAGTGCAGTAAGCCAATTTCGAAGCATAAACTTAGTAAGTAAGATTCAAAAGACTTGCTAGCATTTGGCACAAGAACTGGAGATTACATTAAAAATCAAAAAGAAGAATCAACATTAAACTAAAACCAACTTAATCCACCAAAACCCTCACAAAAAACAGCAATTAATATATATATATATATAGTTATAATGATCAACAACAAATCATCTAATCTAAAAGAAGATGGCTAACACAAAAATCTTCGTTAGTGTAAGAGAAGTGCAAACACGTGAAAAGACAAAGTAAAGAAGTAAGCGATGTGTAGTACCTCCTTCTTTCCACGCTTATCCACAAATGAACTAAAGAAAACAGAGAAAATGGAGAGCGAAGAGACGGCACTGTTAATTTGAAGGTGCCGTTGGAGTCGCTAACGTTCGTTTGAAGCGGGGTCATAAACGCTGTATAGCGTTCTAAAAATTCAAAAGAAGCTTCGATCTTATAAATAAATACTGAGGGAGAGACGCTTGCATTTTGATTTTTCTATGGTATAAATTTGCCTGGGCAAGAAAAACAAATTGGGAGAAAAAATTAAAATAAAAAAGTGAACAAAGTAAAGAGAAAAAAAAACCATTATATCTTTTTTTTTTTTTTTTGGTAACGGTTTTCGACACCTCCTTGGTATCCTTTTCTCCTTTAAGACGAGACTAATCATTTCGAATTTAAAAATTTGTAAGGCAAGGGCACCTCTCTTAATAAAAATAAAACTCGTGATGAGTCCCTCAACTGGATCTCAATAGCAAACCAATACCCTATTGATAAAAAAAAACCCATTATAACATACAAACCTTTAATTGGAAAAAACCCATTTAAATCCTCACTTCAGTTGAAAAGATTTATCATACAAATTAGACTCAACAAAATTTCATCCAATATTACCTATAATTGTTCCAATGGCCAATGGGAAGTGAGAGTGATGGAAACGAATGACTTATAAGTTAGTTGGTAGTAATAAGGCTCCAATAACAAATGCTAATATATTTAAAATTTTAATAAATAATTTTAAATTATTAAATTTATTGTTAAATCAATACAAATTCATTTATTAATATTAAAAATACTATTATAGTTATTAATATTTACTTAATTTAAAACAAATAAAAGTAACAAAATTAATTAGATATTTTAAATAGAATAAATTTATTTATTATCAATACTATTTTTAAAATTTTAAAATTATTTATTTATTTTTACTAAAAATTTAAAAATATTTCTTTAATAAAATAGAAATAATTTTTTTTTAAATTAGTAAAATAACATTTAATAAAATTAATATTTTTTAAAAATGAGTTACATTATTTTAAAAAAATTAATGAATTTATTTTCAATAAAAAATAAGCAAGGTCCCCTTTGCTTATCGTGGACGGCTACATTGGTATTTATAGAGAATAAGTGCCGTTGCGGACTTGAAGCGTCTTGAAATCCGAGGACAGTTGGACTGCATAGAGGGCAGGATAAGCACGAGCAAAAGTAGACATGATGGATGCTTGGAATGTAGTGGAAAGATGCTACTACTTTACACTGTAGATGAATAGTAAAGTGTCTAAAGTAGATTCCCTGGCTTGCCATGATGGTGGATGTGATATGTCGGAATCAGCATCTTGGGAGTGGGAGACAAAAGTGGAGACACTGGCATGTGGATGCACATGGGCTGAGTCATCAGATAAGTGTGAATCTTCATCAGTGGATGGCTGAGCTGAGCTGGAACAGCTGGCACTAGACACCTGTAAAGCAGATGACGTACCTGTGTCGAAAGACTGATGGTATTCACGTCGGTGAAGAAGAGGACGGAAAATACGCTGAGCTCGTCTGATTCTGTACATGATAAGCAACCTTGTTCTGGGAGATGAGAAGAACAGATCAATATGACTAAGTCGGTCAAGAAATCTTCTGGCCATATGTATACGCTGAAGGCGTTGAAGAGAAATCTTCTGCATTATTATACAATAACTTATTTAACAGAAAGACGTATGTACAAGAATGACTAAATCATTCAACGAGATCCTGAGTTGGGAGGAGACATGTCTAACTGAGTCTCCATGTCAATATCACCAGTATCAAAATGTTTCCAGTAATTTTGATGACATTGATAGTCATCAGGAGGAGGAGAACGGACACCAGTTTCTATAAGAGAGGCATCTTCGACATCTTGAGCTTGTTGACATTCAACAATTTCATCGTAAGATAAAGGAGGAGGTACAAATTCTTCTAGACGTCGTTTCCGAAGGCGTCGAGAGGCTGGTGGAGAAGGAGGATCTCTGAAGCGAGGAGGAGGCGAATCAGGACTCCAAGGAGCTAAGTTCTGAATCAGAGAATCTAAGTGTTCAGCTGGTATAAATTCATGAGGACCTCGAATAACCGGTGCAGTATCAGGATAATTGTTGACATCGTTGAGGAAGCCTTGAGGAGAATCAGAGAAGGGCTGATGACATATATAAATAGCATGCAGGCGAGGAGGATGTAATTGACAAATTTCATTCACCTGGGCTGTCCAAATTCTGAGAGGGGTAAATAGCTCTAAGCAACTGTGAAGGAGAGTTACTTGTTGCCTTAGACAGTTTTGTAACTGTATTGGTATGAAAGTAATGGCTATTTTATAAAGACACGAAACACACCAAATGTACCAAAATAAAGTGTCAGACATATCGTTACGAAGGTGAAAAATGAACAGATAGGGCCGTGTCTGATTGAATGGGTTACCATATTGCATCTGTTCTGGATGGTCCAAGAAATGTCTATGGGCATAACGGAACATGTTATTGCGGGCCAACTCATTAACCTCATGGGCCGTTTGAGGCTCTGGAATGCCTGGTGGAAAATTGCACCAATGAGAGGAATAGATCCAGAGGAATGGATAAGTTGAATGGGCTTAGTGTTTGTTACTAGCTTGGGCTGTAACATAAGAGGTATATTGAGACATCCTGTGATTAGGGAGAGTTGGGCCGTGGATTTGTGGATGGGCCTTGACAAAAAATCTGCTAGAACATTTTTACTGCCAGGAATGTGTTTCACTGTGAAAGTATACTGAGTGAACCATTCTTGAAGACGGAGCAGTTGGGCAGAAGGCACCATTTTATTTTTAAAGTCCAGCATTTTGGGAAATGAAGAACTGTCCATCTGTACCTCAAAATTTGCTGGTCGAAGGAAAAAAGCAAACTTCTGAATACCATATTTGACAGCAAGGATTTCTTTAATGGTAATATGGTAATGAAGTTCTGCATCGGAGAATTTACCACTCTGATAGCCACAAATATTATTTTCACTCTTATCTTGTTTTTCAAGGAGAACAGCTCCCCAATAGCGATCAGAGGCATCAGTCTGAAGAATAAGAGAACCGGTAGTTGGAAGAACTAATGGTGGAGGATTCTGACAAGTATTCTTCAGATATTTAACAGCATCTGTGTGGACTGGTTGCCAAGGAGAAGGATCTTTCCGTAAAAGTGAAGAAAGAACAGTAGTATAGTGGCTGACCCGTGGTAAGAAATACCTTAAATAATTGACCACACCAAGAAATTGCTGTAGTTGTTGCCGTGTGAAATGAGAGTCAGGAAACTTCAAAAGTTCTATGGCAATATGAGATCCTAGCTGGTATACTCCATTGAAGAATTTCATACCAAGAAATTCAATAGCAGTTGTATTGACTATACTCTTTTTTTCTGAAAGCATAATACCATGAGTATTGGTGATATCCAAAAACTGTGAAAGAAGGTGTTGATAATCATCTTCATTTTTGGAGAAGAGAAGGATATCGTCAATATAGATAAGAGCAGTTTGCAACAAAGGTGCATAGATCTTGGTCATAGCTTTCTGAAAAAGGGATGGAGCAACCTTGAGACCAAAGGGCATTACCTTCCATTGATAGTGAGCATTGGGAATGCAGAAGGTTGTTTTTGGTCGATCATCTGGGTGAATACCCAATTGCCAAAAACCAGCTTTAAGATCAAATTTACTATAAACCTTTGATCCTGCAAGCAGAGTGAGCTGGGATGATATTTTTGGAAGAGGAAACTTATCGTCTTTGAGAAAAGTATTCAAGGGTTTATAATTGATGACAAGGAGTTTCTTTCCTCTTTTCTGTTCAGCTCTTTTATTGACATAAAAAGCTTGACACGCCCAATCAGAAGTAGTAGGTTCAATTAAACCTTGAGATATCAATTCAGCACATTCTTGCCGAGCAAGGGCAAGTTCATCAGGAGGCATCCCTGGATGGATGGCTTTAGTGGGATTAATATCTTCGTTAAGCTTGAAGGGTAGATGAACATAATACTCTGAGTTCTTCCATAAAGGATTAGGATGTTGAAAGTCTTTATGAGAGTCACAGAAGGATGACTCCAATTTCTCCTGTAAAGACGATAGATCCTGAATTGTAAACAACTTAGGAATTGTTGTATATGGAAGAAACTGTTGGTGATAAGCAACACCATGAGGTAAAATCTTAAGCTTTGTCTTGGAGTATATGTCCATACCAAATAAAATATCCTTATCAGGAAGATCACAACCGATGATGTGGGTCCAGACTATCAGATTATGGAAGAATTTCAAACCAATCTTCCGTGTAGTGATGAGGTGAGTCTGAAAAATCTCATTGTTGGCAGCTTGGAATGATTCAGTATGTGACTTCCAGTAAGTTGTAGGGAGGATCCGAGGATTCATCATGCTCTTAAAAGCTCCGGTATCAAAATAGGCGATAACCTTAATAGGTTTATCAAATTTGGACGGGAGAACAGAGATAGGAGCATAGGGCATCAGGTGTGATGGTCCTGTGGGATAAACAGGAGGTGCAGCAATCATACCCATATAGTAGTCATCTGGTTCTGAACTAAGAGAATCATCAGAAGAATAATCCTGATAAGCAAACAGGGTAGTTTCATCAGGAGAATCTTGTTCAGAAAACATTGATTCAATATCTTGGTCTTCTTGTAAAGAATAAGAATGTTGAATCTGTTGAATAAGATGTTGACTTTTCTTTTTGTCAGGGCATTGCTTTGCATAGTGACCCGACTTTTTACATATGTAACACCGAGTATCTTTCTGAGAAGAACTGCGTCGTTTGAAATAACGAAGGCGGCGTTTCTTCTTCCAAGGAAAACCTTTGGAAAATTTCTTAGAAAATTTCTTGGAGGTTTTTCTGTTAAATTTCCAAAAGGATGGTTTCTTATGCTGCCGATATTTCTGGTTGTGTTGACCAGGGCAAAGACATTGCTTTTTGCAGCCAATCTCGAGATATTTCTTATCACAAATTTGCTTGAGATTGATCTTAGGATCTGCCATCTCTTTAATGAATTGACGTACTTCACAGAACTTTTCAATAGCAGTCAATAGGAGCTGGAAGATTTCTGCTAGAGACAGTTGTTCCAAGGGTCTGCCAGTACCAATAAGAAGTCTATTAAGTTCTGGATGTATTTCAGATGGAAGAGAAGCGATAAAAGTATGCTTCAGATCAGGTTTGTCATTGCCACCAAGAAGATGAAATCGCTGCATCATCCGAAGGTAATGGCGGTAGAGATCTTTTTTGTTGAGAGAACAACATTTCATAGTGAAAAATTCCTGTTTAAATTGTTTTTCTAGCAAAGAGACATCGCCAACAAATTCTCGAAGCAAATGATTGTAAACATCAACAATAGAAAGCTGAGTAAGTTGAAGAATACGATATTCGCCAAGCGATGTTAACCAATCACGAACAAAACCAGTGCATCGAGAAAAGAAATCAACAAGGACGGCATTAGTTGTGCGTCCAAAAACAAGTTGATTTGTCATCCATGCTGCCCATGTAATGATCTTATTGCGCCATTGTTCATAAGGAACTTCATCAAGCGAGAACCAAGGTCCATTACCATTTCTGCCATTATTTTGATAAGGCGTCTGAGGTGGATCTGCTTGATTGACATTGTCAGTAGTAGATTCCATTTCTTCGGCAAGTGGAGTTTGAGAAGTAGAAGCACCTTGAGCCATATGGATTTGAGCAAGAGTAGAAACATCCATCAGGTGTGAATCATGAGAAGATTCAGAAGTATCATCAAGAAAATTAGCAAAAGCTTCATCTGTGTCATCAGTATGATAGGCATCTTGATCTGGGGTTTGATCATCATCATCATCTGAAGAAAGATTGATAGAGTCAAAAGAATCAACTATAGGATCTTCCAAGAGAGCATCAGCATCATCAGAGACATAAGGGTAAATAGGATGGCTAGGTGGTGGTTGAGGTGTTGGAGGAGAAGGAACAACGGGGTTTGGTAAAATTTCGGGTTCCATTGGTGGAAACATTGGTCGTTTGCCTTTATCATGGAACATAGGTCGTGGTCCACGTACAGATGGAGGTCTGGTAGTAGGAAAAGATGATAAAGGTTGAGGTTGAAGTTGGGGTTGGTTTCGGAATCTAGACAACACCAAACTTTGTATAAAAGTAGATGTGGAATCTGATACAGGGGTAGGTGTAAGTATGGGTGGCTGAAATGGAGGGGTTAAAGATGGAGTCTGTGATCTGAAAATGTTAAGAGACATAGGATAGGCATCTGGATACTCAGGAGGTTGTTGAAATCTCTGAAGATCTGCTGTAACATAAGATAATTGTTCCTTTAGTTGACGTAGTTCTTTTTCTGCGGCATCAAATTGAGGACCAACATATTTTTGCTGCAAATAATAACGAAGAAGAGCATCAAGATCTTGAATTTTTGCAGTGAGCTCAGTATAATATTTCTGGCTGATAGAAGCCTGAATATCTTGTGTCTGAGCCAAACCGGTTGCCGTAGTGGAAAGAGTACCAAGTTGTTCATCAATCTTCTGCAAATACTGATTTTGAACAAGAGCATTTTTAGTCTGCCAATTTAAAACTTCTTCAGCTGGAGTAAGAGGTTTTGGAGATCCATCAGGACGAATATCAGTTGGTTGAGTAAAAGGCTTAGCAGTCGTCTGATGTGTAGGATCTACAACTCTAGTAAGAGGAGGAAACTCTTGATCATAAGAGCCACCAGGAAAACAGGGCTGAACTTGTGGAGCCGCTGGAGGAGCAGGAGGTTCACAATAAGAATGACGAACAGAAGAAAGGCATGAAGACCTTTTAGATTTCCGTTTCTGATGGGAATCATAGCAACACAAAGGATCGACCCAATCTTCAAATTTCATGTCATCCTGGCAAGGACATCCTGGAGCACACATATCTGGATTGCAATCCCATAGAAAATGGCCATCAATATGAGAATGATAAACAATACGACCATCAGGTTGAAAAGAATGCAATGGGGGATCTTCATCAAGTTCATGTGTGGAAACTGGCTGGATCATCATGGAATGATGGACAGGAAGAAGTTCCTGTGTCGAAGAAGGGGGTTCAAAATTGATTTTGACAGAACCATCAGACTGTTTCTTTATGAGTGGACAAGTGACACTGGTGACTGGTTCGGAACGTTTGAGGAATTGTTCATAGTTGGTGAACCAAGTCAAAGGTAACATCTGGCGTAGATCCTTTGGGGGTATTTGTAGGGATCTGGACAATCGTAGGGATTTCATTGTCATGAACAAAGGCCATGACAGTGCCATGTGGCTTTTGAGTTCTGAGATGAATGACATGGTCTTGAAGACGGAAAGCCATTTGATGATGAAGGGTAGCCATGACACTATCTATACGATGTTGGACACCAGTAAACTGGACTTGTACTTTGAACCTGGTAGGGAGTGTTGGATCTTTTAAGCAGACATTAAAATCAGGAGTTATGGTAAAAACCATGGATCCATGACTTAACGTAGTTATGACAGTGCCAATGCAGACATGCTCATAATCCAACAAATTTGTATCAAGTAGGGCAACTCTGGCAAAAAGAGGTAAATTACCTCTGCCATGATAGGAAAGAACTAGACGAATTGCTCCTAAATGAAGATGGGTATAGCCATAAGCTAACCAATGACGAATAAACTCGGGTTCAAACTCAAGAGTGACATATTGTTCTTGATGGGTAGCCTCCAATTGACAATTGGTGAGGGCTGTACTCTGTATATATCCCTTAATAGGGGGACTTTTACGAGTAATTAACTTGCGAACAGAAATACTGAAAGACTGACTTTTCTTAGTAAACAAATGATAAGGATTTAATAAGGGAGGAACTGTTTCACTAACTTTACTATCTTCAGGAATATGAGTGACTTCAATCAAATGGTCTATCTTAGAGGTTTTGGTTTTTAAACAGGATTCAGGGAGACTAGAAAAATTAAAAGACGACGATTTAAGTATGGGTGTAGAAGTCGACACAGAAGAAGTAGGGGGACTGTCACCAAAGGGATCCATGGATATAAGCAGATCTAGGTCTCTCTCTCGGCACACCTGGCTTTTCTTGGACCGTATCGCTTATCCACTGGACAAAACAGGTGAAAAACAGATTCCTTTAAACTTCTGTGTTGAAAACTAACACCAACAAAAATCGTTGCTTAATCAGTTTCAGTCTCAATTGAATCATAGATATAACAAACAAAACATAACCGAAATAGACCAATGAAGAGAATAGCCAAAATAAGCAAAACAATGATCAAGGGGAAGATGACTTAACAAAGACATAGTATGATATTATTAAACACAAGCACACCTACAACAACACATACAAACTTATGGCTCTGATACCATTTCTGGGGCTAGGACTTTAAATAAATAAAATTTCTTACAAAATCATTTAATATTTTAATACAATTATTTACTTTTTTTAATAAAATCTTTTATTTCCTTAATAAAATTATCTAATGTTTTTACAAATTTAAAGTAAAATAAAATTATTTTTAATGAAATTAATTAATTTTACTAAAAATAATTTTTATTTGTTAAATTAATTAATTTTTAATTAATTTTTAGTAAAATTAATTTTATTTAATATTATTTTAAATTTCACATTAATATGTTCTAATATTAAATTACTAAAACTATTATGGAATTTTATTATTTATCATCATTATGTTAATAAAATATTATAAAATACATAAAAATTATTTTATTTAATAAAATAAACTAAAAATAAAAATAAACTTTCTCAATTATAATCACTTTGCCGAAAAACTAAATACCACATATCAGAATAAAAATTACTTTTTCAAAAAAATAAACACCACGTGTCTAAATAAAAATCACTTTCCTATAGTGGATGAAAACTAAAGAATCACTTTCCGCCCTCAAAGAAATGCAAAGAAAAAAATAAACATGAAAATCTTTAAGTTCTCGTTCTGATCCCTTGCACTACTCTATACCAAACCCCACTTTAACATCATCCTAAACAAGTTTGTCCATTTCAATTAACCTTTTACCATTTTTCTTAAAAAAAAATAAAAATTGCGGGGCAGGATTCCATTCAAAGATAGCACAAGACGTCCCTTAAAAAAAAAAAGAAAAGAAAAGATAAAAAGATATCACATACTAAGAATACAGGCTATACAGCATCTATTACGTACATCGCTAAAGATCACTCCATGCTAAGGACTAAGGAGGCTTAAGGCAAACCCAACCAACTTAACATGGTATTCACTCTACAGGGTTGGTCATTCTACATGCTATCTTTTTGTCCCTTAAAAGATATTCAAAATATGCAATATCACACTCAACCAAAGCTAAGTTCCCTTATTACATTTCCATTTTGAATTGCTACATTCTTTTTAGTATCATCCAACTCACTCATTCAGGCATAAAAGGTCAACTCCGTACCAAACACTACAAAGGTTTTCCTTGTAGAAAAACAAAGAAAACCAATGAATGCGGCAAAAAAAAAAAAAAAGAGTAACAATCTTGGGAACAACTGTTTGGAAATTTCGGCATAATGTACACGTTTCCATTGATCTACTTGAACACATTTCAAAATGAAAGTTACCACCAACTGGAATTACAGGTTTTTGTGCATAACTGGGAGAATCACATCTTTTCCAGGACAATACACCAGTTAGATTTGTCGTAAAATTGATCAACTATCCTTGCATTTTCTATACCAGAAGATAACCTGCAAAAGGAATGAAAAAAGACGAACATTGTTAACATTCTGATGCATATAAAAGGGAGAGGGCAAGGTAGAGCATGGAATTTTACAAAACAAAGAGAATTTTGATTAACTCCCCATCTCTGTTCTACTACAGGTGGATACTCACAAGGAATAATTGACAAAGCCATGGCTTTAAAATGACAATTTCTATTCTTGCTAAAATGTTAAAAATGACTGAATGCTTCAAGACAAGGAAAATCAGAATATACAGGTTTTTTCCATTGTTCTTAAGTCTTTTGATTTTCTTGCAGCGACATTGTATTGTCATATATAGCTTAATAAAGTTTAGACACAAATCAAAATGCATTGCAATATAAAATTGAAAGAAAAGGGTGTCATAAGATAGCACAAAACTGAAAGAAACGTGGTTTAAAGATGAGCTACCTCTCAAGTTCACCTTCAGCAAAAACATGATAATACCGATTGTACACAACAGCACCCTTTTTATCATCCCTCTTTGCCAGCCCACTGGCTACAGCACCGGCAGAAGAACCGCTCACTTCAGCACGATGATAAGGCAAGTGCCAAGGAACAAAAAACTCCTGCTGGCTCTCATTAATGCCATTTCCAGATGCCACCATATTATCTTCTCTTTTAGAAGCTACATCAGCAACCACCCCCATTTTCTGTTGAGGTTGCTGCACATTACCTTTTAACTTATTCACAAAACTGTTCTCCTCAATTTCAGGGATGCTTTCTAGTGTTAATGTTGGAGTACTACGTACATGGGGACTGCCTGGCCCAACCCATTCTTCTCCATACTTTTGGTCAAGAGGAGTCCACTTATTAACCAATGACCTATCCTCTTGTTCTACAGCCCATACTGTTATTAGAACTAGTCCACCCTTATGCACAACACGGATTAATTCTTCTATAGCTTTTCTCCTCCTACTTTCTGTGCTTAGATGATGTAATACAGCAATAGAGATTGCAGCATCACCAAAACCAGTTCTATATGGAAGATTTACAGCATCTGCAACTAAAACCTCGTGCCCTCTTCCTGCACATATGTTAATCAAAGAAGGGCTAATGTCACAACCTACATAAAAGCAATCAGGATTTAAACCCAAATATTTCCCATTTCCACATCCCGCATCCAAGACAATAGCTCCTTGTGGAAGAGAGTTCAAAAAAGTGGCAACTTTTGGCCACTTGGCAAATCGAGTGGAGCTGAAATGAGGGGCAATGGCATCATAAACATGATGGACATATTTCTTCTCAATGTCAGGTGTGGATCGAACACTTGAGGAAGAAGATTTTTGATTGCTGCTTACCAGTGCAGAGGGCTTGGCATAAGATTCATCATCCAACACAACAGAAGGCAAGCTAGAGGCACCGTCTACTTGGACATTAAGCATTGTATTCAAGGCTTTTTGGTGATCGACATTCATTACCATGGCAACTGATGAAAAGATTTTATGTGAGTTATACAGACATCTCTTTGCTCCACTGATATTAAAGATCATTAAATTCTGGAATAAAATTCAATAACAATAAAACCTATCAAAAAAATTGGAAAAGCAGGGATGCTTTAAAAATATGCACTTTCAACTACAGAAAGGATACATAAACTGCTAGTTTAACAGAGTGAGAAGTGAACAAAGCATTACAAATAAAACAATAAACAATTACACAAAGAAAAGGCAGATGTCATTAATTTTCAAGACTCCCTTGGATAGATGTGCAAAATAAAGAGCATATGACTTTTCAGCAAGTTCCCAATGATGTAAGAAGTCAACAGACTCTAAGCAGTTGATATGCCTTTGAATATACAATGCAGCAAGTTAGAACAAGATCTTTCTAGCATGCCCAAATAGCTGGGATGTGGGCTGTGGTTATAGGTTGATTAAAAGAATCAAAAACCTAATACATTAAAAAAGAAACAATTTCAACTCACAAAGGCATTCAAACAAAGGTGAGAGGACCAACCGAATTTACAATAGATGTCTGAACAGTGACTCTCGTGAACTTTAGTCTTTCATTACCTATTAGAAACTGACTAAGAAGATTTATGTCAGGCCAAAAGCCGGTACAAACTGATGTAGTACTCTTCATGTATGATCTCAATTTATTTTTTTATTTTTTATTTTTTATTTTTATTTTTTATTTTTTGTGAATGGAGAACAAGAACCATCATTGCCTATTCAGATTCTAAGAAAAATCACGCATGGCTATCATCAATATTATCATTGTGATTATGATGTCACATTTGAAATGCCATTATTTCAACAAAATTTAGATTAAGAAGCACAAAAAAGATGCAAATTCTTATACAGAATTAACTATGACACTTTGACCTAAAACTAGGAGCATGCAATAGTGGAAATAGGGGCTAGTCAATATCCACATGAACATAAAACTCATTTTTTACTGTCCAGTACATGAAGCTACACAGCTATTTAACTAGCAGGATTGTTTTATTGGATGACTTGGGCCAGGATCATAGGATTGGGATCCTGGTCGATTCACTTTTTTTCTTTTTCTTTTACTTTTTCTCTTCTTCTTCTTTTTTTTTTTCCTTTTCTTCTTCTACTCCATTGTTTCTATGACACCAAATTTTGTAATTTCGTCATATGCATAAAATATTTTTGTGTAGACATTGAAATTAAAATCACTTTGTCATACTTTATACATTGACAATTTTTGTGGCATAGGGGTTGGAAACTTAAACAAAATGCAGTTTAATATATTACCATCACAATTATGTGAAATTGACTTAATAAATGGTGTAGGGTATGCAAGGATTTGAAACTTGATCTCCTTGTCAACATTTTGCAGAATAGGGATCTAATTCTTTGGTCACATTACCAATATTTTGGATGAGTTATGTACTACAAGTGTTAGTTTACTTTTCTTTGACATGTTTATATATATATTTGAAGTGTAATTTAATTGATTCGTAGAATCTTTTGACTCACAATTTGATCCTACGTTCTGATCCTCAAGAATCCCTCAACGATCTTAGTTAGGATACCATACTAACTACCTTGATTAGCACATATTAAGGCTTAAAAGAATTAACAGACTATAAACTTGATTAAGTAGGGTGGAACAAATTTCAACACAATGAACAACGTAAACCAAACCCAAAAACTGTGTTGGTTTGGGTTGGGTTGATCAGGTTAGCCTACTTCATTTTCATATTACAAACAATTTACCAGGAGTGGCCACAAACAAAAGAAACTTTTAAGAATTAGGATTACACCAATCTAAAAATATTCTACCAATGGTTAAAAAAGACAATAACTAATTAGGTACTAAAACTTAATGCAGGACAACAAGAAAGAGAAGAGGAAAGAGAAGAAGAAAAGGATAGAGATATATAATCAATATTTTTTCAATTCATTCAATCATGATTTGAACTCTATTACAACATTTATTTATAAAAATCTAAGTTACCTAAATTGACCCCTACTCATGGTTCAAAAATTCTCCGAAATTCAACAAAATTCCATAAATTTTCCCCCTTTTTTAACCACTGAAAAATTGCGAAGTAGATGTAAAATAAAAAATGCAAAAAATTGTCGAAATAATTCGATAAAATTCGACAAACTTCGATAAAATTTCTATTTTCAATTCAAAAATGCAAACGTTCGACAATAAATTCGATAAAATTCGACAAAATTCGATGAAATGCGACAAAGAATTTAAAAAAAATGTTATTTCATCAATAGAAACCAAAAAGATACCAATAATTATGTATTATTTTCAACTTCATCAACCAACATAGCAAATATAAATTTTAAGAAATAATTTAACAAGCTAACAAATTATGTAGTTTATGGGATATGTTTTACCAAAAAGAGAAGAAAAGAAGCAAAGAAAAATAATATAAATAAATATAAAAAGAAAGTTGAAATAAGATAAAAACATAAAAATAAATTAAAAGAGTTCTCAAAACTATCTTCTTTTAGTTAACTTTTATTAAATAAGATTAAAAAACAATGCATTTAAATAATAAACTAATAAATTAAGCATGGTGGAATTCAAACTAGCAAAGTATACGGTCGAGAAGCAAACCACCAGTAAATTAAATATCAAAATAAAGAAAAGAAATTAAGACCAAAAGCCACCATTTAAAATTTATTAGCCCACTTAACAAGATTGATTTTGTTAGGTCACTTATTGGTATTTTTATGTACTAAAGTGTCTATTTATATTAATTTTTAGTTTATACTACAATAAATCTAGATTTTTAAGGATATATGGAAAATTTCTCTAAACTTCTCTAATTTAGCAAATTTTTACAAAAATTCTCCATGTCGAATTAAACTTCTCTGAATTAATTCCAATTTTCAAATGACTGAAGTCAAGTCGAAATTGAATTTTCATCCTTGCCCCTACTAAATTAAAATCTTATTGAAATATAACTTGATTCCTCCTATGATTTAAAACTAAAACTCTTTTAAAATAAAATAATCAAAACTAAAATAGAAATAAAATCATACTAAAATAAATGACAACAATAAAATCTAAAATATTATTTTATTAACTTTCTAATCTCGTGCAACATTATTCTCCTCCTCTTGAAGAACTCAACTCCGATGAGTTAAAATCTAAGCACTCCCATTGATGGAGTTGATAAGCAAGCCACATGCCAAGGGGTGTCTCAAGTCTTGCAAAGAGGAATCTCCTTCATTTGATGGCTTTAAATTGTAGAGCATGTAAATGTCATCACTGTTGCAAGAAAGTTGGCTATTGAATACCATGGGGAAAGGATAGGCAAAGAAAACGAATAAATGAGAATTTGAGATAAGTGTGAAAAGGGAATGAGAGTTTGAACAGAGAGAAAGTAGTAGAGAGAGATTTGAACGAGAAAACACTGAAGAGAGAGAGAAACTGAGAGTGAGAAAGAAGCAGAGAATGAGAAAGAGGGGGAGAGTAGAAGAAAGGGGAGAGAAGGATCGAGCTTGGGCTCTGATACCAAACTGATGCAAGACAAGAAAGAGAAGAGAAGAGAAAAGAAGAAAAGGAGAGAGATATATAATCAATATATTTTCAATTCATTCAATCATGATTTGAACTCTATTACAACCTTTATTTATAAATATCTAAATAACCTAAATTGACCCCTATTAAATTAAAATCTTACTAAAATACAACTTGATTCCTCCTATGATTTAGAAACTAAAATTCTTCTAAAATAAAGCAATCAAAACTAAAATAGAAACAAAATCATACTAAAATAAATGACAACAATAAAATCTAAAATATTATTTCATTAACTTTCTATTCCCGTGCCACATTATTCTCCTCCTCTTGAAGATCTCAACTCCAATGAGTTAAAATCCAAGCACTTCCATCGCGTGGTAGAGATTAGGGCCTTTGATGGAGTTGATAAGCAAGTCACATGCCAAGGGGTGTCTCAAGTCTTGCAAAGAGGAACCTCCTTCGTTTGATGGCTTTAAATTGTAGAGCATGTAAATGTCATCACTATTGCAAGAAAGTTGACTATTGTATGCCATGGGGAAAGGATAGGCAAAGAGAAAGAATAAATGAGATTTTGAGATAAGTGCGAAAAGGGAATGAGTGTTTGAAGAGAGAGAAAGTAGTAGACAGAGAATTGAGCGAGACAACACTAAAGAGAGAGAGAAACTGAGAGTGAGAAAGAAGCAGAGAATGAGAGAGTAGAAGAAAGGAGAGAGGATCGAGCTTAGGCTATGATACCAAACTGATGCATGACAAGAAAGAGAAGAGGAGAAAGAAGAAGAAAAGGAGAGATATATAATCAATATTTTTTCAATTTATTCAATCATGATTTGAACTCTATTACAACCT
Source organism: Paratinospora sagittata (assembly GCA_035771175.1). Taxonomy (NCBI): domain Eukaryota; kingdom Viridiplantae; phylum Streptophyta; class Magnoliopsida; order Ranunculales; family Menispermaceae; genus Paratinospora; species Paratinospora sagittata. Next base: position 13,192 of record JAYMFD010000496.1, on the reverse strand, counting down.
TTATTTATAAAGATCCAAGTTACCTAAACTGACCCCTACTAAAATAAAATCCTATTAAATTAAAATCTTACTAAAATAAAACTTGATTTCTCCTCTTATTTAGAAACTAAAAATTCTTCTAAAATAAAACTATCATAACTAAATATAAAAATAAAATCATACTAAAATATATGACAACAATAAAATCTAAAATATTATTTTATTAACTTTCTATTCTCGTGCCACTTTAACTAGACAAACAAGCATTATAAACATTAAAACAATTACTAATTTTACAAAATAAGAAAGCATAATAATCAAGCCACATTCATCAAAATAGAAATAGATACAACAAAACAATAAAGAAGTTCAAAATACATAAGTGATTCAATTATTAATCAAATCTTACAGCAACATAAGCAATAGGCATATAATGATAGAAGAAAATTGCAGATAACCATTTTTCCAATCAATCTACAACCACAAAAGATGAAAATAAAGATCAGCTTAGGGATTCAATTTACAATAGATATTAGAATAGACTTAGGGCGTGAATTAGAATACAATTGGGGCTTCAATTTACAGTAAAGATTTTCAAAGAAGAAGAAGATAGTGTTGCAGTGTCTTTGGCTGAAGGCTTCAATTTGCAATATAGATTAAAATAAGATTAAGGCATCAGTTAGAATAAAATTGGGACTTCAATTTGCAATATAAATTAGAGTAGGATTATGGCATCAATAAGGTTGGGTTTCAGTTTGCAATAGAGATTTGAGAAGAAGAAGAAGTAATGTTGTTGTTGTAGCAACATCGTTATCTAAAGACAACATTACTTTCAGCAACGCCTTTGTTTGAAGTAGAAGAAGAACAAGATGTTGTTGCTGCAATAAGCAATATTTATGTCCAAAGAAGAATAAGTAAAGAAGAAGAAAAGGAGAAAGAAAAAGAATACATTTTCCTCTAAAGCAGTTAAGCTAGGCTTCTCCTCTCCAAGTCCAGAAGTGGGAGTGAGTGTCAGATTGAGAGAGAAGGGAGATCAAGATCAAGAGCGTAAACAAACCTTTCGGAAAACGAATCTTGGTTATAAAATGAGATGATATTATGGCCAGATCGGATAGGCTAACTCGGTTTTTACTGCCTGACCCAGAGACCCAAATCGAATAAGTCAAGTTACTAACATAATTCACAAAAAAGGGTAGGAGCACAAGCCTATGCGAGTCCCTGTGGAAGGAAGAGTCGGACCACATTTATGTAGTGTTTGGTATATGGTAATTTTAAATATTTCCATGTTGTTTCCTTCTTTACTTTTTTTGTGGGTGGAAAAGTAATTCCCGAAAAAGTAAGATTCTCACCCATTATGAAAAAGTGTTTTCCATCCAGATAGATAGTATTTACTTTTCAAGAAAAGTGATTATTATGAGAAAGTTAATTTTTATTATCACTTACCATATTTATTTTATTAATTTTAATATTATCAAATCTCAAATTACTTTTTATAGTATATCTAAATCTATCTATATATTATTATAATGAGGTTTTTGGATAGTTGATGGTGAAGCTTTTAGCCACCATTTATGCCCAAAATGCCCCTCAACTTCTAAAAACTCAAACGTGAAAAAAAACCACTGTTTTTCTCTCAAATCAATTACTTTCAAACAAATTCCATATCTATACCAAAAAACACAACTTTCTATCCTAACTACCTCATGTCAACTAGTAAAAACCGAGTTAGCTAATCCGACCCGACCCTAATATCATCTCATTTTATAACCCAAGATCCGTTTTCCGAAAGGCTTGTTTATGCTCTTGATTTTTATCTCGCTTCTCTTTCAATCTGACACTCACTCTCAATTCTGGATTGGGAGAGGAGAAGCCTAACTTAGCTACTTCAGAGGAAAAGATATTCTTCTTCTTTCTCTTTATTTTCTTCTTTACTTCTTCTTCTTTGGACATAAACGTTGCTTGTTGCAGCAACAATGTCTTGTTCTTCTTCTATTTCAAACAAAGGCGTTACTGAAAATAATGTTGTCTTCGGATAAAGATGTTGCTACAGTAGCAACATTACTTCTTCTTCTTCTTCTTCTCAAATCTCTATTGCAAAATGAAGCCCTAGCCTTATTGATGCCCTAATCCTACTCTAATCTATATTGCAAATTGAAGCCCCAATTTTATTCTAATTGATGTTTTAATCCTATTTTAATCTATATTGCAAATTGAAGCCTTTAGCCAAAGACACTGCAACACCATCTTCTTCTTCTTCTTCTCCTTCTTTGAAAACCTTTATTGTAAAGTAAAGCCCCAATTGTATTCTAATTCATGCCCTAAGCCTATTCTAATCTCTATCGCAAATTGAATCCCTAAGTTGATGTTTATTTTCATCTTTTGTGGCTGCAGATTGTTTTGGAAAAATGGTTATCTGCAATTTTCTTCTATCATTATATGCCTATTGATTGTGTTGCTATAGATGTGATCAATAATTGAACCACTTATATATTTTGAGCTTGTTTATTGTTTTGTTGTATTTATTTCTATTCAATGAATGTGGCCTGATTTTTATGGTTTTTTATTTTGTAAAATTTCAAATTTTCTGCATTTTCTACAATCTTCAAGTTCAAGTTGTACTAAACAAACAGGTATGTATACAGTTAATTTTGGATGTAATGTGCTTTGTTTCTTCCTTTATTTGTTTTATGGTTGCTTGATTGTTTGACTAGCAAATATCCAGAATAAATGACAGAGATTTACTATCTTTTCCAATTTCTTCTCTGCTGCATTACTATCTTCCTCTCCAATATTTATTTTCTCTTATTTATGCTTTTTTTTTTTTGATAAAAAAATTGTATCAGAATTGTGAAGGAGACAAGAAGTTGCCATATTCTTTTATTTCCTCTATAAAATGGCAAGAAAAGTTGGAAGTAGAAAAAACTTCCTTCTGCCCGTGAAAAAGAGAGGAAGAAGAAGGTTTGTTACAAAAACTAAGCAACACCCTTAATGTCGGATCAAAACAATAAGGAGTAGGTGTTCCTGTTCATTTAATTTTTTGGAAGATGTGAAAGATAGATTTGTTATTGTTAATGTACTAACTTACAAACCCGTGCGATGCACGGACGCATATATAAGTTAATAAATTAATTACTAAAAAAGAATAAATATCTTAATAATATATATAGCAAAGTAAGATTTAACATTTTTATAATGATAAAATGCTTAAATTGAGTACTCATAAATTAAATATTTAAAATTTTAAATAAAATTTTTATCCAATTAATATATTGTAACCGATTAAATGCTTCTCTTAAAAATTTTAAATGCTTTTAGAACCAATAATAGAATATTTCAATAACTAAGATTTTTATGTAACTAATATATTATAAATGGAATTTTCTTTTTGAAAGCTATAAATGGTTTTTTAGTCTATTAATAGAAAATTTTGAATAGGAGTTTAAATGTTATACAATATCTTACAAAAATGTTAAGTTGCATGAGCACTAAAATTAAATCAAACAATTTTAAAAAGACAAATATTCTTATTGATAATTTTTAAAAAATATTCTTCGGTAAGGTGTTTTATAATTTATATTTCATAAATTCACAGAGAAGATCCAGAAAAAATTTCAGAAATATGGCAAAAAGAAAGAAACTCGAGTGCAGGAGAAGAAAATGATACAAATTCTCATAAATCCAAATCATCAAAGAGAAATTAAAATCTAGGGAGCACAAAAAGAATGACATACTAACATGCAAATCCAACCCAATTGAGCTTAGTCCAAGAATTGACAATCGCATACATAAATCATGTGCTAGAATATAAATGACCAAATCAAATAATTTGGAATGAACAAAATATAGGAAAAATCTTTCACAACTCATCACCTACAGTGAATTGAATAGTCGGTTTAATAATTCCAAGAAATTTGGAGAATTTTTCATTATGATGGTCCTATATAGATTCTTAGTTTTCATGAAAATACCTATGAATTTGTGGTCCTGCTCCAGAGGGATTAGTGGGGATGTAAGTCTTCGATACCCGCTAATCTCAAAAAAGAAAAAGAAAAAAGAATATACCTATGAATTTGTAAAAGAAGTTTTAAGTCTTTATTCTCATTCTCTCCATTATATTAGTATTGTACTAATGCCTATGGAATTCCAGAAAATTTTAGAATTGAATAGTTGTGATGTGAATGGACGGCCTTAAAATAATTTTATGAATATCTATATAAAAAGTTACTTATATGTTGCTTGTTATATTTTGAGATTCAACTTGTTTGTAGACTTGGACCTATGTATAATCCATTTTTGGTTAGGCAGAAAAAAAAAACAAAAAAAAAATCGAACACGCAATCAAAAACAGGAAAACCTGTTTGAATGATTTGAGGCAAAGTGCAGTAAGACAACTTTCAAATATAGAACTGTTGTGACATTTTTTGTCGACCAGGTCTTCTTCAAAATCGAAGGGCAGTAAGACAACTTTGAACCATAAACTTAGTAAGATCCAACAGATTTTCTAGCATTTGCCACAAAAACTCAAAATTACAGTAAAAATAAGAAAGAAGCATCAGCCATTAAACCAAAACCAACTTAATAAACCAACATCCGCTCAAAAAACAGCAACAGGAAAAAAGTAAGAACCAGAGAAAAAAAAAGAAGATCGACAATGTTATCCCAAACAGAAAAACTGGTTGAATGATTTGAGTCGAAGTGCAGTGAGACAAGTACAAAATATAGAAATCTTCTATAAAATATTTTGTCAAACAGGTGGTCTTCAAAATCAAAGTACAGTAAGACAATTTCAAACCATAAACTTAGTAAGATTCAAAAAATTTGCTAGCATTTAGCACAAGAACTGGAGATTACAGTAAAAATCAAAAGAATTAATCAACCATCAAACCAAAACCAACTTAATCCACCAAAACCCTCACAAAAACATCTATAAAGAAAAAATAATTAGAAGCAGAGAAAAGAAAAGAAGGTCAACAACAAATCATTTAGTCTAAAGAAGAAGGCTAACTCGCAAGGATTTGGGTCGGCGCTGGAATGGTCGAAGCCGTGCGTCCGTAAGGCAACAGCGGCGTTGGAAAGAGCGGAGAGACGGCACTGTTAATTTGAAGGCACTGTCGGAGTCCCAAACGTCGTTTAGCGTTTTACTTTGATTAGAATAGAGACCAATTTTAAAAGCTGGGCATTTAATGCTGGGGAGCGTTAGAATAGTGGGGGAGTTGTTCACAAGGCTCCCAAATAATGAGTATTATTTTCTCTACAGCATTAATCCAACAATAGTATAGGAAATAACATTTTCAGAAGGACGATACAACTTCTTCTTCTAAATTATAATTTATGATATCGGGGGAAGGTGTAAAAATAGGTTCGTTAATGTATGGGAGAGTTGTTTAGTAAAAGGCTCCCAAATAATGACCAATATGGGTTACTTTATTGTTTTAGGAGTGAACTACGAGATATAGTTAAGGGACTCATTCTTGTTCATTTCTGTTGAAAGAAGTGTCATTACCCCTGTAAATCATTGAATTCAAAAGAATTAATCTCGTCCTAAAAGAAAAAAGGACTCCTATCGGGTGCCGAAAAACTAATACAAAAAAAAAGGCTCCCAAATAATGAAGTATTATTTTCACTAGAAAATCAAGCTAATAGTATATATAAGAATTCTTATTAAACAAATAGAACAATAGGTGTCCAAGTTCAACTAATGTGCACATTCATTAGTTAATATAATATTAATAATTAATAAAACATTAAATGATTTTGTATTTATATATCAAAAGATATTAAATTTATTAAATTATTTTAGTATTAATTTTAATTTTGGAATAATATTAAATAAATTAATTTTACTAATTTATTAAATATATTTAATAAATTTTTAATAAGAATTAATTTATTAAGAATTAAATATTTTTTAAAAATTAAATAGTTTAGTTAAAAATAAATAATTTAATTATAAATTAAATATTTTTGTTACAAATTAAATATTTTTATTAAAAATTAACTAATTTACTAAATTAATTAATTTTAATATATGCAATTAATTTAAATAAAAGTAGTTTTTTAGAAAAATTATGAAATTATTTTTCATTAAATTAACAAAATCATTTTTAAATAAAATTAATTTTTATTTTTATTTAAAATTATTTTTAATGAAAGTAACTTCATTAGTTTTATTAAACTGGTATAATTAATTTTATAAAAAAATTGTTACTATTATTAAATATTCAAGGTGGTCAAGGATTTATAGCGCGATTTACTATTTCCTACGCAACTTATTTCCTGACTAAGGGACCTAGTATGTAGACACTTAAATCACCAAATCAAATGATTAAAACAAATCTTTAAGTATAAAAAAAAGTACAAAAGTTTTTTCGGTAAAAAAGGTTTTTCTTCTTCATTATATTTAGAAAAGTTCTCGGATGATAACACCACAAAATCAGGAGCAATACAAAAAATGAAATTTATGTCAATAGCAAACAGTAATGAAATAACTTTTTCTAAATTAAATCAATCTTTACAAAATTGGAAAATTCCAAAAGTAAAATTAAAGGAAATTTATAATTGTTGGTACAAAATCTGACTAATACCAAGTAGATGAAAACGTGTAGGAGATGATCGTATCTGGAAGTATGAACACTCCGATTCCGGCGAGGGTTTATCAACTAGATCTGAGAAGAAGAGAGAAAGAAACAGGGTTATCGTAAGGAACACCGGTGTGGTACCAACTAAAGACCCTCTGATGCATAAGTTAAAGCTTGTTCAAGACTATAGCAATAACTTTTGTAGAAAGTTGTTCGTACCTTATGAGGAGGGTTGTAGGTCTTATTTATAGAGGAGGTCCTCTGGCCGAAATGACTAGTTGCCCAGTAGGTATGTGCCATGTGTCATCTCGTCGTTGATTGAAATGAGTTGGATGAGCTCATCTATTTCGGGTTGGTCAGATCAGATAATCCTCATCTTCCTGGTTCGTTTTGAAGAAGGATATATTCATGGTTTGTCTCGGATAAGGAGATCTTCCTCGTTCGTCTTGCAGAAGGAGTCTCATTTCGTCTCTATGTCAAAGTCCGTGTTTGGCACATACAGCTACCTCGGATTCCTCGGGATATGGCCTGCTAGGAAGGACTCCCTAATCTTCTCTATTTTGTCTGGAATGATCAGCTCGGCTCAAGGCCGAGCTGTCAGCAATGAACCGAACCTTAATGAGCTTGGTTGAGCCGAGCTAACGCTACCATCATGTTTTCGGGATTTTTGGTAAATGTCATCCCGTTAGGTCGGCTCAGATTGTTTCCCATGATTGAGTCAAATCTGGTCCGGCCGAGCTAATATGGCGGTCGTATAATCACACGCGACTTTTACTCCACCACCTCGGCTCGTCAGTTTATTCATATGGCTTATGTTTTCTACAATACTAGGTCAACTCTGCTGATGTCCAGGTCAGCTCATATCTGAGCTGACTATCCAATATTTACCCCCCAAGCCTTTCAGCCCTAGTTGGGGTGGAAGGCTTACTTTCATCTTTGATTTTCCTCAAGATTTGTATATCTTAAATCGTACTGCTAACAATCACGTCAGTTCAACTGCTCAGGTCGGAGCCATTGGATTCTCCTCGAGATCCGCATCATTTTACATATGACAACCCCAAATCGAGAAGGTCCCTCTATATATAGTGGTTCCCACTCATTTGACCTTTACCATCCCAAAGTTTTTCTCCTAGCTCAGAATTTTGCCAGCTCGTCCTTGTTCTAGTTCATACATTTCAACGTCTTGCTCTTGATTTCTGCTCGGCATTTTACCTGCTCGGTATTCTTCCTGCTCTCCGTCCTTTCTAATTTATTTAGTATTTATGGCTTTCATGGAAGATTTTCTAGCTTACTTGGCAGAATCTCCATGAAGTGGAGATGACGCCGAGCAACCATGTAACACCTTGTAATTTAAATTAAATACATACCTGGACTTACGCATATATCGAGATGTATAATATGCATATTTTATACGTATGAGCCAAATATATGCGTATATGAAAATATATGCTATATCTAAGGAGTATAAGCAAATAAATGAAATTATTAAATAAAAATGATATATATGGGATCATCCTATATGGGTGCTTACAAGTTAAAAATGAAGTTAAAATGTATGTGTGTATAAGCACACATGAATTAAGTGGATTGTATTATTAAATGCAATAATATCACTAGATTATAAAATATTATATAAATGAACTTGATAATGAAGTAATTTAATGATGAGGAATTGCTAAATGAATAGTTGAATGAATTAAATTAAGATGGGGAAGTTGATTTGTTAAATTACATGGGGAGCATGAGATCATTTTTAACATTTATCTTATCTCACTTTTTAATCTTTTTTTTCTCTCTCTCCAACGTTTTGAATGAAAGAAAAAAAAAAAAAGAGAAAGAGAAGAAGAAGAAACGTGCAGAAGGAAGAAAAAGAAAAGGGCGAGGATTTCGCGATGGTTTCGCGGCTAAATCCAATGTGCTGATAAGTTATTTTTACTATTTTTCGTCGTGAAAATTATCTTTAACTAGTGTATGACGATTTTAGCGGATTAATTTTTGCTATAGGAGGTGTTTTACCTTATTTTTAAAAATAGGGTTTGGACCCACTTTGAGTGGAAACACATAAAAATGATATATTATGACTCCTATAAATGTGTAGAAACTAGATATGTGGTTTGTTTGTGTTCAAATATAATATTGGTGCTGGAACAACTGTCAAAAGCCAAATTTGACATTGGGGACCTTTCGAACCACGTCAAACTCCGGTGAAATCATGATTTTAACCCATAGAATTATAGAGAACTGAATTTCGGACGTTTCGATACCAAGATTGTGATTTTTGGATATGATTTGATATTTTTAGTAACTAAATATATGATTTAAATGAGTAAAATTGACTTTGGATACCTTCGCGAACTTGCAAAACCTCAGTGAAATACTTGTTGAAGATGGTAGAATGATAGTATGACTGATTTTACACATATCGATGTGATAGAATAATTTTAGGAATGTTCTATATTTTTAATAATATTGATATATGTTTCCGGTAGAAAAATAAAATTAAGAACTAGTGGAAATATAATTTGGAAATCTATTTTCACTATTTCTACTTGTGAAAATATCTAGATTGACCGTAGAAATGGTATAGTAGCGTCTTCAACTGCTTATGAGTCTTAAATTGCGTTGGAATCTAAATTCATGGAATGTGTATAATATTTTTCAGGTTGATCTGTATTATTGGTGATTTAAAGTGAGTTGAGAAATTAAATATGTCAATGGTAATTGAGTATTTATGCGTGAAATAGATATGAATAAATGGAAATAAATTATAGAATGATTATGACAGGTTGAGTTAGTTAGATTTCAATTGGAATTGGACTCGAAAGCGGTGGTGATTGTATTTTAAGTTGGAAAATCTTGTACTGTGAGTATATTTCTTGATTTTGGTTCTTGTATGACATTGTATTATATGAAATATTTAACTATAAGCATGTTATATACGTAAATGCATTGTATTTTATTGATCATTCAAAATGGTTTTGACATTTGGAGTATGCGAGACGTGCGAAGGCAAATCGCATATGATGTCATTTTGTTAGGAATTAGACCCGGATGAGTGTTATGTGAAACCTCATTGTCAGTAGGCCTGTTCTAACAAAGATTTTAGATCATTGAAATGACTATGAATTGAGTAATGTGAGGTTCGAGCGTAGGCTCCTTATCGGTGCATAATAAGGAGTTCGTACCCGCTCTATTACGAGAAGGAGGGAGATTGTGGTTTTAGTTGAAAATGATGCATTGTTTTCTTGAAAAATTATGAAATATATGTTGTTGACATGTATGATATATTCGTTGAATGATGCATGTGTTTAATAATTGTTTTAAATGATTTTAAATGTCATGTTTCCCTAAATGCATATGATTTCCATATCAAGATATATATTTACTGAGCTTGTTGATTGCTCACTCCATTTTCACCAATATTTTAGGTACAAAATCAAGGGAAAAAGGAAAGACTAGAGAGTGACTGACACGTGATCCATATTCGCCTTTGTTTATGTATGTATGCTTGGAGGAAATGAGTTATATATATTTTTTATTTTGATATGTATAATTATCACATACTATATATATAATATCACCTAGATGGATTGTGTGGTAATGTGGATTATAGTTAAATACTTTAGTTATACAATGCTTGTGATGATGGAATGTGTCACGACCCACTATACGAGACGTCATGACCGGCACGGAAACCTCCGAGTATACCCTCCGTCTGTACACCCGACGTCCCGTCAGCCTAAAATACATATATGAATCCCCAAAAAGAAATGAAAGTACATCATTAACAACCAACTATCATGATCATAATGAAATAAAATATTACTTCTCCAAAGTTTTACAAACATAAAATTCCAGAGTCTTCAAAATGATGCAAAACCCAACACATCCCAACTATGTGTTAAATATACAATTACTAGGTGTTATCATGTACATAATTATCAAAATACAAAACTAAATGTACAACACCTACATGAAACAAAAACAAGGGACGCTCCGCAGTCAAGCCTTCCCTTTTCCTTTTCTATCAGATTCTGAAAGAAGATGGTGAGGTGTAAGCTACAGCCAGCTCAGTGAATGTTATTTACAAGTGGCATATACGTGCATTTATAAAACATGGTAAGATCATAAAACAATTGAACTATCATGATGACGAAATATATTACATACATGCTAACATAATGCATCAAGTCATACATAAGACGATGCATAACATTTTGTAGTCATGCTCATGCAATTCTAACACCTCCTGAGTATGGGGGTTTCAAGGCCTAGTACGCGACACACAGCGCCCGAACACACACACAATACTCGTATTCTAATAGGGTTTATGGGGTCGTGCAGCACGTAGGATTAATTTAAACTAACCTACCCATACACAAGGCATAAAACCTTCTGCCAGGTACACAACTGGGATCGCCGCTAGACTTACGAAAATTCCCAAAAAGAGGAAATTTCAACTAGGAGCCTCAACCCAAATTGTCATCCCAATGAATTATGCTCAAATGTATTTCATGGAATATTAAAACATGCATACCATTATACACAAGCATTTAAAACATTTCTATAATACAATGCCACATATAAATAATCCAAAAGTAAAAGAACACTCACACTTGATTGGCTAAGTCTAGCCAATCCAATTGCCAAAACTCTCCAATTGACTAAACGGGTTCAAGATCAATCACAAGACCTGGAAATAACATGGTTCACACAACTGAAAATCAGTCATAAAGTGTGTCAAAACCCCATGTTCAAACCCAATCTAAAGTCAATTAGATTCTAAATTGATTACCCCCTTGAGCCAATTTCCATATTGCCCAACTTGACCATTTAGACTCAATTAAACTAAGATTGACCTAAATTGAATGTAATAGGGTGATCCCATGATCCAACCACTAATATACATGAAATTCAATTATAATTAGGGTCAATTAGACTATACATCAAGTCAATTTCATCAATTGACTAAGCCTTGGTCAAAATCCCCAATTAGGCCAATATAAAACATAAGGTCAAAATGAACTAAGTCATATCAATTTAACATAGGTTCTAACATTTTAAACCCATGATTCTACTCAATTTGGGTCCAATTAAACAATCCCAAGTCAATTTCATAAATTGACTTGCTTTGGGTGAAAAGTCCCAATTTGGGCAAAATCCCCAAATTACATGTAACATTGCCAAAGTACATGAAAATGTCAAATACTTAGCCTAGATCAAAATTAGTCAACCTTAGGGTGTCCATTATGAGAACCCACTGAATTCAATCATCAAACAACCCTAATCATGTCCAATTAGACCTACATTGCATAATTTTCCAGATTTTATATCAAGAGCATCAAAAGCCCCAAATCTGAAAATTTTCACACATATGCCCTATTACCAATTTTACACTAGGCCACCATGTTCAACCATGAATTTTACTGATCTTGCAACATGGAATCATCCACAATGGCCACTAGATCAACATAGTTGACATGCAAGCATTTTGAAAAAGTCTAAGGCCATAAACTAAGTATAGGTCATTTGAACTAAACCTTCCAATTTCTTGCTAGAAATTGGGGCTTTCACCATTAGTGTACTCCTTACACTCTCTAATCACACATATGTGACATGCAAGACTCAACTCCAACTTTGGTCTTCCACCCATCCAAGGTTCATCACAATGCATGCATCAAAATGAAACCCTCATGCTCAAAATAAAGCTATCATGCAACTAATAGAGAGATTCAAGGAGGAAATGGAGGAAAAATACAAACCTTAAGGTGTTCTTGAGCAAGAAACCACCAAACCCTAACTTTCATCTCCTTTTCTCATCTCCAGCTCCTTTCTCTCTTTTCTGGCTGAGAAATGAGCATATGAGCCTAAACTCACGTTTTGGTTGCTTAAATAGATAAGCTTAGGCCCACAACTAAAAGTTGTCAAAACTATCAAAAACCCAGTTTTCCTGTTACAATACTTGCATTTAGATAGTCCATTTCTTGCAAAATACGACAACTTTAACATCTTAACCGTTCAAACGTTGAATGAGTAAGTTATCAACATTTTGGTAAACTTTAGGCTCAATCCAACGGTGGAATTGCGAGATCTATCTGCTTGATCAAAACTGCGTAAGAAAATCCCAGAATCCGTAAAACAGTGTTTGGGGTCTTATAACTCAAAGTAGGTAACTCCAATCAAGATCTTCACCGTTCATAATGAAGATCTATCATATAAGAATGAGCTGAAAAAATTTTAGCCCAATCAGACAACGGATCTAGGAGTTCAAACCATTGATGTAAGTTGTGACAAAAATTTATTCCTCCATGGAGAAAGCTCCACTGGATCCAAAACACCGTTTTTGAAATGTTTTGACGTCGAACGGGTCTCCGATGGTTCCGAAATTTCATGCGCACCCTTCATGAGCTAAAATCATGCAAAGACACTCGAACTTACGTACTTCGAGCATCAAAATACATATACACATACGTATATGAATACCTATACGGGTACACTATGGGTCAAAATGACGTCACCTAAAGGCATGAGTGCTACAACTCTCCCCAACTTAGGAATATTTTTTTCCTCAAAAATAAAAGCAAGAAAACTAACCTCAGTCAGTAAAGAGGTCGGGGAATTGCTCCCTTATCTGG
>JAYMFD010000361.1:0-25597 GCA_035771175.1 Paratinospora sagittata | reverse complement strand
TACTTAGTCAAAAGATTTTCATACTGAGCTTCAATTATATTCTATCTTTGAAAATCTATTTGAACTGGTTTCTACTCAAATTCTCAGCCTGGATTTATACTTAACATCAATCATGCTGATGAAGGAATTTGAGAAATAGTTTATGAGAGATACAGTTGTACTTGATTTCATATCTTAAGTGATGTATCGAACTATCAGTAGTTGTGTTAACTACTGAATAAAGAACCAGAAGTTTTCATGCTATATATATTTTTTGAAAACTATCTGAGTCTATGTTTTACACTGGTCCTGCATTTTCAACTTCAATGTGTTAATGGTATTATAATGTTTTCGAATAAGCAGTTAATTGATTTACATATCATTCACGCCTTTCGAAACTACACTTGAGCAATACCAAACATTGAAAGGTAAATGACTGTAAGTGTATGTCTCTTAGCATTACGTATTCAAATTTATACATCTTTTATACTCAGTTAGAACGAACATTATTATTTTGTGTTGTAATGCTGGTGTGTTTCTGGATTGAAACAACCAGGTCAAGTGAATGTAATTCACTTAATGATTTCATGGTTAAAATCATGTTAAGGTTCATCCTCACCTGTAAGTAGGAAATTCAGTTTATCCTTACCCCGTAAAAGGATAGGTTTGTCCTTAACCTGTAAAATGATAGGTTATCTCTGAACCTGTAAAAGAGAAACGGTTCTTCCTCATCCCGTAAAAGGAAAATGGTTCTTCCTCATCTCGTAAAAGGAAAACGGTTTTTCTTTATCTTGTAAAAGGAACATGGGTTTTTTCTCATCCCAAAAAAATGAAATGTGGTTCAACCTTAGCGTGCAAAAGGATAGGTTTGCCTTGAACCTGTAAAAGGGCATGTATAAGGGTTTGGTTCTCACCCGTAAGAGAATCAGTTAGTGGATTGAGAAATTCCTAATCGGGAGATTAGGTAGTGGACGAAGGCTTGGGCATCCTACATCGTAGAAATTAAACCGCCTTAAGCTGAAACTCTTGGGATCTCTCAATTCTAAAAACTTGAACACTTAGGCGTAGCTATCTCCTTTAATTCTTAACGATTTTCTTTTATCAATGTTTATGTTGGCGCACGACATTATGTCACTCATGCATTTAATGCAAACCCTGTTTCGATGCCTTTAGCTTGCTCCATACGTTTCCCTCTCACTTCACTTCCTATTTTGAGCGCGAAATCATTTCTTATTCGTCTTCCTCGTTTCACTTCCTACTACAAAACTCCAATGGCAGCAAAAACCCTCGCATCCAAGAAAAGCCATCTTCTTCTTCTATTGATTTCTCTCTATCCTTATCTCCTTCTTCCTCAAATAAATCTGATGAAGACCTTTTCAGGAACACTTCTCCTGAGAGAAATTGTGCGTCTCCACTTCTTTTTGAAGAACAGTTGCCACCTCCTCCTGCTGCATCACCGATTAAGGATCAGTTCGCCAAACTGAGTGATTCCATCCCTTCCAGCTTTCAGGCCGTGTTGGACATGCTAAGCGAGCATGAAAATCGGATGAAAGAATTTGATAGCATGGCTAAATATTAAAGGAATTTGATGATGACATTTCTAGAGGAGAATGAGAAGTCTCACGAACAGTTAAAGGAAATCGTTCACGAATGCACCGTGTATACGATGAGCCAAGTGAAGCGACTCAACCCTATGCTGGCGTACCTAGAGAAAAGGGAAGTTGACGTCCCTGTCGCACCTCCACTTCCATTGTTCGTCGGACCTAGAGCTTCCATGGGAAGCTTCCGCCCTCACTTCATCAAATCTGCTCCGGACCCTTCTAGAAATGTTTAGAAATTTTTCTATGTCTTACCCAGTCATGCCAAATCAACAATTTTGAAGACTTTGTCTCTTTTTGTTTTTTTGTTTAAACTCTTCTACATTACTCTTTTCAAAAGTTAAAGTGATTAGATGTGTGTGTGAACATCCTGATTAGCTCTCTATATATCGTACATATTTAGCTTTGCTCACTTCACATCTTAGCTATTGTTCTTCATCTTGATTGATTATGCTTTACTATTATGGTTAATTATTGAATTTTTGGAATGCTTAAATATGTGTGAATGCTCTGTTTTATTTACCCAATCAGTTATGTACAATTCACTACTCTGTCACTGTTGATAATTTGTCTGTGCACACTTCGCCCTTTTTGCCTAATTCTGTGATTGCAAAATTACTTTTGAATATCTCTGATGCATAACTATTTTGCTTTCATAAACATGATTATCTGCCATCATACTAATGATGTCTTGTTCATTGTTGATTCAAATATTTCCTGCTACACAGTATCATGTTGAAATCTTATAATAACTAATGCTACTCTCAGTTTGTTGTATCGTCCTTAAGGTTAATCACATCTTTCATTGGTATCTGTGTATAATATGAGATTATCTGATGTTGAATGAATATTATGATTATATGTTTATCTTGCATCTTATGTGGCATTTGATTGTATCACTTGATATTCTTAATAGCTTGGCTAAGCTTAACAATGTATTTCTGCCTATGCTAGTTCATATTATGATCATGTTTACTTTAAATCATATCTATGCATGACTCATGAATATGCAAATGAATATAGGCCATGTACACAACTTTATACCATACGCTTATATCTCTTGGAAAGAAAAGTGCCTATACTCACATCTATTATCTTTTGGAATTATCTTTTTATGATTTCCTGACTTTGATGCATTCTCTTCATCTTAAATATTATTAGCATCAAATTCTTAGATATTTGATTTCTAATGATTGCATACTCCTCAAAATCATCTTTCATTAGAATCAAACAATCTAGGTTATGCTTCAATTGCAACTATTTGCCTAGAATATGAAAATGAATGTATGCTACTGCTTAAATGATCCTTATGAAATTTAGCATATACTCATTTTAGGCTTTGCTCTTTATCTGATATGTCTTCATGCATAAACCATGGAAATGTCCACGACTTCAATTCTCACATAACATTGATGTTGCTTTTAAATCTTAATTCTTGCGAGCATCAATTGCTTATGTTTTTGATATCTAATAGATGTCATGTACTTCAAACTATATACTTTGCATCTTATTAGAATCATGATAGCTAGGCCTTGCTTAATCATAAATCATTTTACCTATGCTTATGCTTGATTATTTACAAATTTTAAAGCATATTATGTGTTAGGCTTGGATTGATTATCAAAGTTAAGCTGCCAAACACTAGGAGAACGATTGCCTACATTTAAAAATTCTTTATGAATATATCTTTTAGCAATTCTTTCTCATCTTCTGTGACTACGATTATCGGCTACGCTATTATTTCAAAATCTTATAGCCTATGAATAAGTCAAACTATCTTTCATTGTGCTTAAAGATAAGATCTGCTTCTCACGTGACTAACAATATAGTAAACCTTACGCATTCTCATATACCTAACTATCACATTACGTCATAAATCATCTTGAGGGTGAATGCACAAACTAAGGGGAAGCTTCGCTACTCTACTAGGTCACCACAAAGGGGGAGATCTCAGTATCTTTTCTTCACCCCTTTTATCATGATAAAGGGGGAGAAGAAAAATAAGAGAAATAGATGGGAAAAGAAAAACATTGATTTTTTTTCTTAAAACGCTTAAATTTTCGATTTGTTTGCCATCATCAAAGGGGGAGATTGTTGACCTAAGCAGTTCATCACTTAGCACGTCCCTAATTATACTTGATGAAGTATATTTTGATGATCACAAACAAAATCTTTTTCGGTGCTAACGAGCTTTATTCAAGAATCTATCTCAGCACCTCAGGAAAGCGAAAAGCCAAAGAATGATTCGATCAAGGAACTCAAGGTCATATCAGACGTTCAAGATCGTTTCAATCAAAGGACCTCAAAGATCATATCATGATTTCAAGATCACACCACACGAACGATTCGATCAAGTGCTTCAAGACTGCATCATTCATTCAACGTTCATGAAATTCAACTCAAGCTCGAAGTTCAAATCAAAGATCTCATATTGAAGAGTTGGATTTAAATATTATGAGAAATATGAGAAATATGAAAAATACACAGTATTTAAGGTATATCTTTCTCTAATCAATATTTCTTAAACGTTTTTCAAAACCATCCACAAATCACTTGCATATTTACATGTTTTGATCATACGCTTTACGGTATTTCAAACTATTTAATTTTCTATGTTCAATTTGAAATTTATCGACTTTTTATTGCATTCATCGTACTTTTAATCGCAAGTCAAAACTACTTTTCAAGAGTCTTTTAGGACGCTAATTGTGGCGACCCCGCACCTTGGACCGCTAACCCCGCAGGGAATGGCGTGCGGAATGCCAGGGCGGGACGCCCGGCGTAGGCATCTGCAACCACTCCTCAACCCCCGTAAGGTGTTTGAGACCCTACGAGCCTTATCCCAAACAACGACATAATATAAGAAGGTACTAAACAAAACTACCAACCATATTAATCATCTAAGACAAAAGATAATCCATAAAAATGAACCATAAATAAAACCATAATCCCTACGGTCCATCAAGATGGACATACACATAAAGTCCAAACCTATGGGTACAAAAAAAAACCGTCATATGCCCACATGGTTTATCTAACAAGTCCCAACTCACCCATACTACAATGTGGTAAGTGTTATAATTATATAGTCCAAAATATAATATATCATAATTTAAAACACAGTTCAATCAAAATGCCTCTCAACTCACATCGAGGCCTTGGATTCTCTCGCTGACAAGGCCCTCAAGATATGACTACTCCTTTGCCCTTATTTGGGACAGAAGGACCTGAAAGAGAAAAATGAGGGTGAGCCAACGGTGCCCAGTGAATGTGTGCATGTCAATGTGTAGCATGATTAAAAGCTCATAACATATAGATATCAAACATTTATAATAAGTTCGATGCAAGTAAAAGCCTATCAATTTGGATCCACATTCCACATGCATTGGGGTTACTAGTGCACGTCAATTTCACTGTAACGTTCTCATCCCCAATCATGTTGATTTGGGGTTACTAGTGCACGTCTATTTCATCGTATCGTTCTCATTCCCAAATATTTCCTTTCTAAAACCCTCATATGACAAGGTTAAGTCTCCCTATTAGCTAGATAGATAGGCCCAACCAAAGTCATAAAATTTTCTCAAATCAATGCATCATTCAAAACATTAGAACACATTCATGCTTTCAACATACAATATATATAAGTGATATGATGACATAAAAGATATAATCATAAATGAAGTCTACTCACAACCAAGCCTCGCGAGAGTATCTAACCACACATGGACACCAAACCGAATCAACCCAATCAAGGTCCTGAAACATTCGTCAATACTTAACCATACATCAATTCCTATGCTCAATCACATAGACATTACACATCGACCCTAAATCAGCCCACATATAGACAATAGGCCTAAATCCCATCTAATCCCATCATTCAACTCAAATCACATGACTTAGGCCTCTAATGCATAGTTCTCATTCATAAACCATTCAATTAATCAAAAATACTGATTTTCAATTCCTTAGGCATAAACATGCCCAAATTATGCCATTTGATCACAAGTAGGCCTAACCCATGATATGTCACAACCACCTAATCAGTAGCATAATCAACCCTAATCATGCTTAATTAGACATAAATTGCATCAATTCAATGATTCTAGGCCAAAAGCATCAAAAGCCCTAAAAAATAAAATTTTCCATACTTAGGCCATATTGCCGATTTACACTAGGTCACCATGTTCAACCATGTATATCACTGATTTTGCATCATGGGTTCATCAACAATGGCAACTAGTCAACATAGTTGACATGCAAGCTATTTGGAAAGGTTTAAGTTCATATTCTAAATTAGGTCTAATACAAACAACCCTACCAATTTTCCATTTAATATTCTGTTCAGATGTATCAAGCTACCAACAGAAATATTTAATCACAAAATCAACCGTACAAATTGAAGTATGTTAAGAAGCAAACCTTTTTTCCAAAACTCATCTCAATCCAACGGTGGACCGAAGAGATAACCTCTTTGATGAACAAGTCTCTAATTAGACAATTTCCTTTCCTGCTACAAATACTTGAACTCAGATGACTATATCACACAAAAAGCTCCACCCATCAATATCTCAACCGTTAATAATGCGGAAATATTAGTTGTGAACCATCTTATGAAATATCATATCCATCCAACGGTAGGTTTAGGAGATCTATCAGTTTGATCTAAACTGCGCGAGAAATTCAGACTTTCCGACCAGCTTTGTTTGGGAGGTTATATTTCTCAGAAGAAAACTCCAATTAAGATCTCCACCCACCAGAATGAATAACCATAAGATATGAACTGGATGACAAAGTTTGAGCTCAATCTGACCATATATCACCAAGATCCAGCTCTTTGATGAAAACGTTGCTGAGACTTTCCTCAAAGCAACTTCCTCTTTCTTTCTCTTCTTCTTTCCTTTCCCTCCACTCATCTCACTCTCTAGGACTTCCTTGGAGAAGAGAAGTGGGGCATGGGACACACTTCCACTCTCATGCACCAACCTGACATGTGTTGGTCTCATGCACCAACTTGACATGTGTTGGAGAAGAGAAATGGGGCATGAGACACTTGTCCATTCTCATGCACCAACTTGACATGTGTTGGTCTCATACTAATTACATGTACTTTAACCAATCTCATGCTTCCATGTATTTTAAATGTCCAATCCATCTAATACACCAAATTTTCACTCTCATTTATCCTTTTATTCAATCAATTCATGGTTTAATGGGCCCATGCATAAATAATAACACATGCATTATACTTTAATTTAACATGACCCATGTACAATTTATAATGCACATATTTATATACATTATCAAGCATCAAATATACAAACATTAAACAACCATCAAACAAACACCAAACATATCAAGGCAAACACATAGAGTTTGGGCAAAATGCAATTGAGTAATGGGGTAGATGAAATGATTTCCAGGGCATCACACTAAGGATTTAGCAGCGCTCTCATGAACTTGATAAGTTAGGACGCTGATGATTTATTAGGAGGTTGATAATATTCAATGTTGAATTGAATTGATTCATCAGGACACTTACTGGTAAGTAGCTACCTCCCTTTAGTCAACTTCTGAAGTTATCAGGACGCTGATTCAACATCAGCTTACTGAAAGATTTTTAAGTTCTTCAAAGAATTTATCTTTGAGGACGCTAATAGTTATAAGTTGGATAAACTATCAGGACGTTACCCGGATAGGAGCACCCTCATCTTTGGGAACCAACTTAATAACTTTCAGAACGCTGATTGTCCTTCAACGCACTTGATTTTGTTTTCAAATATTTTGAAATAATAGGACGCTTACATAGTTGTAGCACCCTTGTGTTTTATGTTTTAAAAGATAGGACGCTTACTCGGAAAGTAGCGCCCTCATGAACTTAATTGACTTAAATATAAGTAGGAAGTTAACTGCGCTTTAACGTCCTTAAAGTTAAGTCACTTATGTCACAAAAAAAGTCAGGATGCTTACGAGTTAGTAGCGCCCTCACTTCATTGTTCAGTAGGACGCTTATACATAATGAACGCCCTCAATGAACAAAACGACAAAGTTGATATTATGCCTCAGGACGCTGATTACGAAATCAGGACGCTAATTCAACAACCGTCACTGTTCTGGAAAATACGTTATATCAATATCAACGTACTTTTTCAGAACAGATCTTTGCACAAAATCCTGTTCAGATTTATCAGAGATTTTCTCTGATGCATGAATCATGCTTTCTAAGGTATTCCTTGTTCATGTAATCTGAAAGGAACCAGAACGGTCATGAAAATTGCAGTTGCCATTTTTGTGATACATTCTAGCCATTGTGTGTAAACTCTCACATTATATTTGAACTTCAAATGTCTAACGACTATTATCTACTAAATCTATAAATACCAATACTTTGAATCAAACAATTTGCCGATAATTTTTATTGTGCCAAAATCTTTTTGAATGTTAGTCGTTCAATCTTTCAAAAGTTTTCAAATGTTCTAAGTTGTCAAAGTATTCTTCAATGATACTTTACTTAGTCAAAAGATTTTTATACTGAGCTTCAATTATATTCTATCTTTGAAAATCTATTTGAACTGGTTTCTACTCTAATTCTCAGCTTGGATTTATACTTAACATTAATCATGCTGATGAAGGAATTTGAGAAATAGTTCATGAGAGATATTGTTGTACTTGATTTCATATCTTAAGTAATATATCAAACTATCAGTAGTTGTATTAACTACTGAAAAAAGAACCATAAGTTTTCACGCTATATATATTTTTTGAAAACAATCTAAGTTTATGTTTTACACTGGTCTTGCATTTTCAACTTCAATGTGTTAATGGTATCATAATGTTTTCAAAGAAGCACTTAGTTTATTTACATATCATTCGCGTTTTTCGAAACTACACTTGAGCAATACCAAACATTGAAAGGTAAATGACTGTAAGTGTATGTCTCTTAGCATTAGGTATTCAAATTTATACATCTTTATAATGTTATGCTTATGAGCTTAATTATAAAGTGTTCTACTCAGTTAGAACGAACATTATTATTTTGTGTTGTAATGTTGTTGTGTTTCTGGATTAAAACAACTAGGTCAAGTGAATGTAATTCACTTAATGATTTCATGGTTGAAATCATGTTAAGGTTCATCCTCACCTGTAAGTAGGAAATTCGGTTCGTCCTTAACCTGTAAAAGGATAGGTTATCTCTGAACCTGTATAAGAGAAACAGTTATTCCTCATCCCGTAAAAGGAAAACGATTCTTCCTCATCCCATAAAAGGAAAATGGTTCTTCCTTATCCTGTAAAAGGAACATGGGTTTTTCCTTATCCCGAAGAAAGGAAATGCGGTTCGTCCTTAGCCTGCAAAGGAATAGGTTTGCCTTGAACCTGTAAAAGGGCATGTATAACGGTTTGGTTCTCACCCGTAAGAGAATCAGTTAGTGGATTGAGAAAATCCTAATCGAGAGATTAGGTACTGGACGTAGGCTTGGCCTAACCACTACAAATCCTTGTGTGTTGTACGTTATGCATTTTGCTTTATGGTTAGTATGTGCATTTAATTTCAATGTACCAATGTATATCACTAAGTCATTGGAAAAGTTTTAAATTTACTATCACACCCAATTCACCCCCTCTTGGGTGCACCAACACTAGGAGCGTGGATTACCATTATATTTACTTGATCTTCTATGAAAAGTTTCGCTGGTGTTATTTGGATTAGTACTTCGTGGCTTGGATATTCCTTTGTGAAGAATTTAAGGGTAGAAGGGTTGGCATTAGATATTTTGTTCTGATCATTCCCTATAGCGCGAAATAAGGGAAAATATAGGCAGAATTACTTGGATTTGACTCAGTTGAGGCGTGTGCATGTTTTATGGAAAAACTTATGCATGATTTAAATGATTTAGTTTGATCCATGTATGTTAACTTTAATGATGCACTTGTATTTGTAAATGGTTTTTTTATGACATACACGTTTTTATAAATGCATGATAATATTTCACTAAGCTAGTTGAAGCTCACCCTTTTTCCGTATTTTCTCAGGTTCAGATTCAAAAGAAAAGGGCAAGGTCTAGATTGTTGACTGCAGCCTTCCTCTTCTTGGATTCATGTGAGCAGATAAGACATAGGCTATTTTGATTCTTTTGTTCATTTTGGTTATGTAAATAACTATCACAATGTAATATTGTACATTTATATCATATACATGTATATGATCGTCTTTGGGGGAGTAGTTACTTTATTATATAGGTGTTTATATTGTTAGTCTAGATTATAGTCCAAAAGGGAGGGTAAATTGGACTTAGCAGATTTTCGTGAAACCTTACTTAACACTTAATGACAAAGATAAACAATAAAGCAAGTGCAAGGAAAGTAAGCAATCGACACAACGATTTAGAGTGGTTCGGCTTCTTCAAAGCCTACCTACACTACTTGACCTCTTCGATCAAGATTTCTCAAACACCCACTAACCTTGATTCAACTTTCGGGTGTGAATCAAACCGTTACAGCCTAACCTTGATCCAACTTGCGGATATGGATCCAACAGTTACAAACACCGACCTCCGGATAAGAGTCTACCCAATTGGCTAACCAGCCAATTCAAATACAAAGATGTTTACAAAGATAAAGAGAGATTATTTTTTACCAAACAACTCTCAAATGAAGTACAAGTAGGAATGAATATCTTCTAATGGTAACCAACCAAAGTGTGTAAAATGAAGTGCAAGCTTAGTTGAGGAAGGACCTCTTTGGACTTGATTGAGAAATGATGAAGTTTGAAGCACTCAATTAAAGACCTCTATCACTTGAAATCTCTTGGAAAGATGTCTTCTCAAAATGAAAATTTGACGCACAGGAGATTTCCTCAA
Source organism: Paratinospora sagittata (assembly GCA_035771175.1). NCBI lineage: Eukaryota > Viridiplantae > Streptophyta > Magnoliopsida > Ranunculales > Menispermaceae > Paratinospora > Paratinospora sagittata. The sequence continues at coordinate 15,162 of JAYMFD010000361.1, read as the reverse complement.
AGCGATTTGAAAACTTAAAAATTTAACTTGAAAAGCTTGGTTGAAGTACTTGAAGAACTTGGAGAAATTGAAAGTTTTTCTTCTATAAAATGGAAAACCAAGATCAAATCAAACACTCATTTGAAACTTGTTTTATTTTTAAAGATGTGGAGAACTATCTTAGAGCACAAGTTTCTTTCTTTCAAAGATTTTCCAAAAGATTGTTCACAATGAGCTAAGACACATATTTATAGAAATATATTTTTGAAAAAGTAAGAACCATGGTTCTGTTCACAGAACCTCGTTTCTGTTTAAAAAGCACAAGAAAACAACCCTTTGTTTTCGTCACGAAAATGTGTTCCTGTTGAAGGAACGCGTTTATGTGCATTTTCCATGAATGCCCAAAAGGAGGGAACGTGTTTCTGTGTATGATTCTAAAGAGTATTATTCTGAAATTTATGGAGGAAACGCGTTTCTTAACCATGAACAAGTTTCTACTTGACTCGATGAAAATTTCACTAAGTACAAATAGGACACGCGTTTCTCTAAGAGGAAACGCGTTTCTGCTTTCACAGAAACTTGAAATATGTTTTTCCTTGATAATTTTGCAATCAAAACATGTTTTCATGATAAACCGTTGTTAAATACAATTGAATGAACTTTGAAACAATATAATTGAAATATTTTTGAGATCAACACATAAATCAAAATTATTTTGATCAAACAAGCAAATTTTGACTTTTATGAAAACGGCTGACTTTTCAAAACAAATATGATTTTTAAAATCATTTTAAACGTGTGCATGACTTTGGTTGACACAAATGGAATGCGTTCTACAACCCCATGGAATCTAGCAAGTACAAAGAATTTTACAATATTGATCTTCATGCTTTGATCCACTTCGAGCTTTGATTTTGACTTTTTGGTTGAGTTTTATGATTTAATCATTTAAGTACTGAAACAACTTCGTCAAAGTGATTAGTACACAAAAACTATTGTTTGCAATCATCAAAACATGCAAGGGTGAGGGTCAACATGCCAACATATATATGTGTTGAACCATGTGTGGATATACAGGTTGATTTGATCTATATTGTTGGATTTTAGAGTAAATTTTATGGTTCTAGTATACATTATCATATACAGGTTGGATTATTTTGTATACGTATTGTTTGTGTATTAGATAGAGGCTGAGTAGGGCCTCAGGTTTTTGACATGAAGTGGCATTATCTGGGGTTCTATGTTGGTTGTGACGTCACCCGGACAGGGGTTGCGACATGAATCGTGTTTAATATATATATATATATATATATATATATGTGTGTGTGTGTGTGTGTGTGTGTGTGTGTTAATATCTAACATCCCCCCTTAAACACGACTCATGCACTTACTTAAAAAATCTTACTTAATCTTTGACACCCCCCATTAAGGTAGGCTTTGAACAACTCCAAGTGCATGCTTGAGCTTCAAAAAACTCTCAGTATTACACCACTTCGTGAAAATGTCGGCCACTTGATCATGAGTCTTGCCATACTTGATGATAACGTCGCCATTTTTTACTAAATCTTTGATGAAATGATACTTGATTCTGATATGCTTGCTCTTGCCATGAAAGACTGGATTTTTGTTAAAAGCAATGGCAGATTTGTTATCACAAAAAAAAGTTGTCACTTCTACTGGAGCTTGCTTGAGGTCTTGTAACACCCATCTCAACCAAAGAGCTTGACAACCTGTCATAGCCAAAGACAAATATTCTGCTTTAGCGGTGGAAAAAGTCACACTTGTTTGCTTCTTCGAGGCCCATGAGATTGTACCAGAGCCGATGTAACGCCCGTACCTTAAGATGACGTCATTTTGACCCGTAGAGTACCTGTATATGTGTACGTATACGTATATGATGTTCGACGTAGCTGGTTTGAGTGTATTTGCATGATTTTACATCGTTTAGAGTGCATGTGAAGTTTCAGAATGATCGAAGACCCGTTCGACGTCGAAACATGTCAAAAATAGTGTTTTGGATCAATGGAACCACCTCCATGGAGGAAGAAATTTTTGTCACTGATTACATTAATGGCTTCATCTCCTAGATCCATAGTGAGATTGAGCTGAAATTTGACAGTTTATTCTTCTCTGATAGATCTTCATTATGAACGGTGAGGTGTAAGACTCCAAACATTGTTTCTCGGATATGCGAATTTTCTTGGGCAGTTTTGATCAAACGGTTGGACCCACAATCCTACAATTGGATTGAGCTGAAATGTTACCAGAAGGTTTGTAACTGACTCATAAAACTTTTGAACGGTTAAGATGTTAAATTGCTTAGTTGTTTACAAGAAATTGATTATCTAAGTGCAAGTAATTGCAACAGGAAAATTGTTTCTTTTATTAAAGTGTGTTTTTTTAAGTGTGGGCCCAAAATGCCACTTAACCTCTATATAAGCCATTCAGACGTGATTTCTCTCATTTTTCACTTCCAAAAGAGGCTAAGGAGCTTGGAGAAGAGGAACGGAAGGGGAGAGGAGAAAATGAAGGGAAGAGTTGGGGTTTTGGGTGAATTCTTTCTCAAGAATCCCCAAGGTAATCATTTCTTCCCCATTCTTTCTCATTTTTCTTCCTTCTATCACTTTCATTCATGCATGCAAGCTTGCTTTTGACCTAATGGGTGTTTTCCACTCATGAATCCCAAAATTTAAGGAGGGTGGTGGAAAATACATTTTTTGGAATTAGGTCTTGCATTTGAGATATGTTAATCTAGAGGATGTTGGGAGTCCAAAAATGGTGAAACCCCCAATTTCTAATAAGAAATTGGTAGGGTTATAGGTATTTGACCTAAACTAGGATTTTGGACTTAGGGTTTCCTATTCAATTTGTATGTGATTTATGTTGAATACATGGGTAAATGTGAATGTATAGTAGTCCAATTTACTGATTTTGATTAGTGGGTAACCCTAGTGTAATGTAATTTTGGCTTAGGCTATGTAATTTGGGAAATTTCAATGAATTTGGGGATTTGCCCAAATTTGAGAATTTTGACTTAGACTTAGTCAATTGATGAAATTGACTTGATAAATAGTCTAATTGACCTTAATTATGATTGAATGCCTTGTATTACAGTGGTTGGATCATGGGGATCAACCTATTGCATTCAATTGGGTTATGTATGGTTTAATTTGATTTTAAATGGTTGAATTGAGCAATATGGTATTGGCTCATGTGTATAATCATTTTAGAATCTTAATTGGCAATGGAATTGGGTTTGATCATGGTTGTTTGGTACACTAGTGGACTGATTTTCAGTAATGTATAAATCACGTTTCATGCAGGGATTTTGGTTGATTTAAGTAACCCAAATAGGCCAATCGGGGATTGAGGTGCTTGGGGTGATTGTGGTCATTCTAGTGCTCTCTTGTGGATTGAATTGGATTGGTTAAGTCTAGCCAATCAAGTTGTGAGTGTTTCTTTACTTGTTGGTTTCTCTATGTGGCATTGTAGTATAGACATGTGTTTTAAATGCTTATCTATTGTAGTATGCATGATTTAATGTCGCATAAAATATATTTGAGCATAGTCTATTAGGGTTAGCAATTGGGTAGAGTCTCCTAGTTGAGATTTTTTTTCGGGGAATCTTGTAAGTCTAGTGCTGATCCTTAATTGTGGACTTGGCAGAGGATTTCTATGGGTTGTGTATGTTAGGATTCGCCTAGGCATGGTACTTGTCTTGGTGGGTGGATCCTATGGTTCATACAATCATAGGAATTCTAATAGAATACGGGTAAGAGGTCGATCGGGCGATGGGTGTCGCGCACTCAGGCCCTTGTATTGATTCTTATTTAGGAGGTGATAGGATTGCATGAGCATGTTTATAAATGATATGCATTGTCATGTATATGACATAATGCATTATATTGAGCGTGTATGTAATCTTATTTGTATCCATGATATTTAAATGGTTTTAATGATCTTGCAAAGTTTTACATAAATGCATATATATGTTGCCACTTGTAGAAAACATTCATTGAACTTGTTGTAGCTCACTCCTCACTCTTATCCTTTCACGTTCAGATAGGAAGGGGAAGGGAAAAACTTAGCTGCGGGCATTTTTTCTATACTTTTGTCACGTAGGTGTTTAGTACTTTTCTGCATTTATTTTGATAAGTTGTACCATGTAACACCTAATGTTTATACTTAACACATAGATGGGTTGTAATTTATGGTGAAGTAGGATTTTGTATATTTTGAGCATTATGGACTTGATGATCTATTATTGTCCAATTGTGGTTGTCATTTGGGTATGCTTTTACATTAATGATCTATTATTATCCATGTGTTGTGATGTTGATTATTGGGATTATGGTGTGTTGTTAGAAGGCTGACGGGTTGCCGGGGATATCGAGGGAGGATATACCAGGGGTTTCGTGCCTGTCATGATGTCACAGATAGTGGGTCGGAACAATCGATGTTCAAAACATAACCAGAAGTGCTCTTGCAATCATTAGAATTGCCACCCCAATCACTATCGTTGTAACTGACCAAACAGTTAATCTAAGTGGTTTTCTACTTCGTATTCTCCTAAGTGTTTTGATGCTTACAAATAATATAATCACGGTACTAATCTCTTTGACGTAGTTGTTTCAGTGCTAACTAGATATATCTAACGGATTCAACTGCAATGTCAAAGCATGTGGAAGGAACAATACTTCACGAAGATTCGAGAGCTTTATGGTTGTATTACTTTACTAGAATCCTAGTGTTGTAGAGTAACTCTTACTTGTTCCAACCACACATGATTTGCATCTTTTCAAAAATCATTCATATAGTTTAATACACTCATGCATATACATTATTATATGATTAATCATGCATGCACATATTTTAGTTTGATAATTATGCTATCACTTAGTCATAATTGTTTATTATACATATAATGTTCAGTGTTTAACATGCATTCAACTTTCCAACTTTTCATGGTTTTATCGCCTCACATGTTTTTTTGCTTATTGCTTTTATCATTGGTTTAATCGGTTAAATTGCTCATGTTTTAACTGTGTTAATTATACCTTAATCGTGTAAAAAATGTTTTAAAATTTTAGTCTATATTTTTGACACGCTCTGGAGCTTTTTTCCGAGACAATGATTTTTTTATCAAGGTTAAGGAACACGCTCCTTGTTAGAGGAATGCATTGCTATGGCATTTCCAGAGACTCGGATTTTTTCTGATTAGGGAAAAAAAATGTGCTCCTTAATGAGGGAATGCGCTCCTGTTGCCAAAGGCAAAATGAGAACAATTTTAAGAGTCAGTGGTTCTTGTTGAAGGAACCCGTTCCTATGCCCAACGGACATATTGAGGAACGCGCTCTTTAAGTAAGGAATTCACTCCTTGATTGGAGAAAAATCTGGAATATTTCATATTTCAAACCAGAAGTGCACTTCTGTGTTAAGAACGTGTTCCCATGCCTCGGTGTGGTGTTTATCTATAAATACCACACTTGCTCATTTGAAGAACAACTTTTACAAGATCAAGAGTCTTGGCTCAGGTATGTCCAAAAGAAGGGGGGAGGGGGGGTTGAATTGGACACTTAAACAATTTAAAATAAATTACAATGGCAAAGTTAAAGTGTGGAATAAAAATAAATATGCACAGTCGATTTATAGTGGTTCGGCTACTTGCTTACGTCCACTATCTAACTTCCTCAGTTAGGATTTTAAACCTTATCACTAAGGGATTCTCTTACAATTGAGAACCAAACCGTTACACATTTTCTTAACTTGCGGGTGTGAAAACAACCATTACACTGCTTAACTTGCAGGCTTGAGACCAACCTATCCCAACTTAGACAATTTAGACAATTTAAAATAAATTACAATGGCAAAGTTAAAGTGCGGAATAAAAATAAATATGCACAGTCGATTTATAGTGGTTCGGCTACTTGCTTTCGTCCACTATCTAACTTCCTCAGTTAGGATTTTAAACCTTATCACTAAGGGATTCTCTTACTGGTGAGAACCAAACCGTTACACATTTTCTTAACTTGCGGGTGTGAGAACAACCATTACACTGCTTAACTTGCAGGCTTGAGACCAACCTATCCCAACTTACAGGTGTGAGACAAAGCTAAGTTTTCTCAACTTACAGGTGTGAGAAGTACCGTTTCTCAACTTACGTGTGTGAGAAGATCGTTTCTCAACTTATGGGTGTGAGAAGACCTAACCTTGTTGAATATGAGAATATCAACTCAGTAGTTTATCTAACTACTGTTACAACCTTGATACAATATACAAGATATGAAATTAAGAACAACTGTATCCTATGAGCTATCTCTCAAATTTCTCTTCCAGCAAGAATGATATAAGTTAAATCAATGCTGAAAATTTGAGTGAAAACAGTTCAAGCTTTCAAATAGATTTTCAGATAAAGATAGAAATTTAGCTTAGTATGAAAATCTTTTGAATAAGTAGAGATTCAAATAAAATGCTTTGAAACTAGAATAACATAAGCGTTTTGATTCAGATGAAATTCGACTAACTTTCAAAAAGTATTTTGGCTCAGAGAATTTTTGGTAGTCTTAACAGATTGTTAAGTGTTGGTATATATAGACTTGTAGAGATGAAGTTGTTGTTCATTTGAATTTGAATTTCAAATATGAACGTTTACTCACAACAACTAGAATGTATCACGAAAATGACAACTGCATATTTCATGAACATTATGGTTTTTCTCCAGATTAAGAAAAGGAAAGTTTAAGATATGTGGTTCATGAATCTGAGAATATCTCTTACAAATACAGAAAGTTGATATTTTGTAGGAAAAGTTGTTCTAAAAAGGTGGCTAAAAGGATGTACGTGTCAGAACAATAGAAATATCATTTCTGTCGTTTTGTTCCTTTGAGGGCGCTCATATCAATGTCCTACCGAACGATGAAGTGAAGGCGCTACTGACTTGTAAGCATCCTTACTTACTATGATACTTAAACGACTTAAATCCTTAGGGCGCTAATCGACAGTTAGCGTCCTTTTTTGTTTTAAAACATTAAATGTACGAGGGCGCTACTCACAAGTGATTGTCCTGTAATTTGAAAACAATTTTTAAAATAATATTAAGTGTGCTGAAGGACAGTAAACGTCCTGAAAGTTATTACATTGATTCTAAGGATGGGAGCACTCGTATACAAGTAGCGTCCTGATAGTTTATTCAACTTATAACTATCAGCGGCCTTAAAGATCAAAATCAATTACAAGTTAAGAGAACTTTTAGCGAGCTGAAACTGAGTCAGCGTCCTGACACTTTCAAAAGTTGACTAAAGGGAGGTCGCTACTTACAAGTAAGGTCCTAATGAATCAGTTCAAATTAACTTTGAGCGTCCTAATATTTTATCATCGTGTTGACTCATCAAGTCCAGGAGGACGCTGCTAAAACATTAGCGTCCTAAAAGACTCTGAAAAAGTAGTTTTGACTCACGATTAAAAATACGATGAATGCGAATAAAAACTCGATAAATTTCAAATTAATCATAGAGAAGTTAAATCATTTGAAATACCGTAAAGCTTATGAACAAAATACGAAAATGATTAAATCTTGCTGAGAACAGATTGATCGATAGACTTTACATTTTAAGTGTTGACAGACTCGAAACTTTACTTGGGATGTTCAATAGGCTTGTGAGCTCAGTTCCTTGATTTTGATTCTTGATAAATCTGAAACACTTGGCAAGATCATTAGATACACAGATTGGAGATATTTGGAATCATCAAAACATTCATGACATGGGGTTCACTAAGATAACAAAGAGAACTTGTGCGATTTTCTCTACATCAATAAGTTCTTGAGCCATTTAATCCTTTATTCAAAGCAAAATTTCACTACATTTGAGTTTTTTATTCAACCTTTTAAATAGTTCTCCTAACCATTTCAAAATCTTTGAGAAACTAGAAAGGTGTTCTAGAGTGTTTGATCAAGGTGTTCTTGAGTGTCTTTGTCACATCCTGGGTTGCACAGCGTGCCCCCTACCCAGGTGTGGGCGCACCCCGTTGGGGCGAACGCCTAAGCCATTATGGATCCATAATATTGTCACATCTAGCCGAATTCGCGATACCCAACAGGGCCCTAGTAACGGACTAGATCATTTACCCCCACTATTCATGAATCCATAATGGCTTAGGCGTTCGCCCCGAGGGGGTGCGCCCACACCTGGGTAGGGGGCACGCTGTGCAACCCAGGGTGTGACAACCTTTCTTCACATACTTGTTGATCTTGATTATTCTTGGAAGAGAAATCTCTCAACCACATTCATGTTGGAGAATCGATGAACTTCATCTTACCTAAGTTGTGTAACCTTTCTTTTTCGATTCTAGTGTTTGTGCTTTGAGTAAAAATGATTTTTATTACCTGTTTTAACATATTATCAAAACCTTTTTTCTCTATTGTGTGAAACCATACTTGTGCTTTCATCTTGTATTATCTTGATAGTGATTTCATGTGGTTTGATTAACATTGATTCTTGTGCTTAATACATATATTGTTTGAATCGATTGTTTTGATCATAACTTGTGTCTATTGATTCACATGCTTGAACATTGATTATTTTGAATCAATAAGTTTTGATCAATAACTTGCATATTGATTCTTGTGCTTCATTAATCATACTTAGAATCAATATTTAGAAATACATGTATGCATACGATTCTTGAACTTGCATAAATATACTTTGAATCAGTTGCATGTATTTTTGAGAAACTATTTCAACAATGCACTTCATTTAGAATCATAGCGGTTGGAATAGTAATTGTTGGCTCATTCAAGATTGTGAGCTTAAATTGTTGAGAGTGTTGTTATTCACTTCTCTATATCTTTGTAATCTTGATGTATTGTTGACTTGGTTAAGTAAACCAGAGCTATACCCTATTTGTACGGCACGTACCCACGCCCGTAAGTTGGTTGCAAGTTGTGGCTTACTAGCCAAGCCCTGGTCTAGGCTAGATTGTAACTTTCTAACCAAGCCCTCGTATAGGTTGGCGTTATAGTGGCTTTCTAACCAGGTCCTGGTGTTGGTTAGTGTAAACAGCTTCTAATCCGCCCATAAGTGATTAGCTAATAGTGCATTTGGACATCCTGATCATGGTGATTGAGTAGTGGACGTAGGTTTAAAGGGAACCGAACCACTCTAAATCGCTGTGCACATTTATTTATTTTCTTCGCACTTTACTGCTTTTCTTATTACCTTCTGTGCACTTAAATTGATTTATTAAATTAACTAAAAAGGTAAAACGAAAAATCTGCCAAGTCCAATTCACCCCCCTCTTGAACAGTAAAATTGGGCTAACACAAACATGGTTGATCAACATTCTTATAGTGTATGCCATGATCTAGCGTGCCATGAACATACCTTAAATTTTTTTTACCAGCTTTTCAATGACTTCTCTTTGGTGCTTTCATGAATTTGCTAATCATGCTAACTAGGGGTGTACAAGGGTTGTGTTGGGTTGATTTGGGGCCAAAACCTAACCCAACCCAAATAGTTCGAGTTGGTAAATTTGAAATCCAACCCAACCCAATATATCCCCCAACCCAAACAGTTCGAGTTTGGTTTAGGTTGGATCAGTAGATCACGTTGGACTTGAGCCCATCTTTCAAAATTTCAAATCTACGTAAATAGCTTTAAATAAAATCCATAATCAATAAAAATTATCATCATTTTTGCTAACATGGTGGCTTCTCAAAATATTTGAACGTATAATATTAAGAGAGGTTTATATTATAATCTCAGAGAAAAAATAAGAAGAAGTCGTGCATGCTCTTAATTAAGGTTTCTATGAAGAATATGTATAAAGATTAACTATATGTATTAGGTTGTTATAAAAAATTGTAAATTACATTTTTAAGAGATAAGCGGGGAAGTAGCCCTTTAGCCATGAGAAGAAACAAATTAAAATAAGAGATTAGTGGTCTCAAGAGATGTTGCAATGGAGGCTCTAGAGTACATATATGGTGCTGTTTATTTTGCATGGACACCATTTTGGTGTAAAAGTTACAAACTGTCTTTTGTTGTTCAAAACTCAATCAGGTCCATTCATTGTTTCCATACCCTTCAACTTTGAGATCAAACAACTGTGATTGACGTCAGTTTGGTTTGGGTTACTTGGGTTCCTATGGGCTAAACCCGTGACCCAACCCAAACTGATCGGGTTGGGCATTTTAGAACCACCCAACCCAAACAACCTATCTAACCGAACCCAAAAGGTTCGGTTCGGTAGGGGTTGACAAACAACCCTAATGTTAACTGCATAAGTGACATCTGGTCTTGTTGCAGTGAAATACATAAGACTTCCAATGAGTCTTCGATAAAGTGTTGCATCAACAAAATGATCATCTTTATTATCCTTTGTTAACTCTAGGCCGAATTCCATAGGAGTGCCTATGGGCTTTGGATCGTCCATCTTGAATTGATTCAATAAGTCATTTGCATACTTCTTTTGTGATATGAAGATGCCTTCTTGACTTTGTCGTACCTCAATTCTAAGAAAAAAATGGAGAAGACCCATATCTGTTATCTCAAACTCATTTCATCATTGAGTTCTTGAAAGTGTCGGACATATGCCCAGTGTTGCCCGTAAAGATTAAATCATCAACATATAAGCAAACAACAAAAATATCACCATTGTTACCTTCATTGATGTAAAAAGTATGCTCATATTAACATTTCTTAAAGCCATTCTTTAGGAAGTAGTGATCGATCCGGCTATACCACGCACGAGGAGCTTGTTTTAGGCCATAGACTGCTTTCTTCAATTTACATACTTTCATTTCTTCCCCTTTCTTAGCATAGCCAGGAGGTCGATCAACATGAACCTTTTCTTCAAGAACTCCATTCAGAAATGGTGATTTGACATCCACTTGATGAATGTTTCATCCATGTTGTGTTGCAAAGTAAGGACTGGTTAAATTGGTTCAAGGCATACAACAGGAGAAAATAATACTTCTTGGTATAAATCCCATGTTTTTGCTTATAACCTTTTACCAGGAGTCGTGCTTTCTTGTCAACTTCTCCTTGTGAATTTAACTTGGTTTTGTAAATTCACTTGACTCCAATGGTTTTCTTTCCTTTTAAAACGTAACTAGCTCCCAAGTTCCATTTCTTTTTATGGAATCAATTTCTTGATCCATTGCCTCCACTTTGTATGTTGTGAAGCTTCTTCAAAAGTGATTGGATTAATAAATATCAACAAAGAGAGCAAAATTTATCAAATCAACTTCTGACATTGCCTTTGTTGATTCATATATATATAAAATGCTTCTAATTCTCCTTGGAGGAGAGTCATCATTACTTGAGGAAGATGATGATGAAGCTGAATATGAGGATGGACCTTTCATGCTGCTGTGATTGGCATTCTGCCTCTAGTTCTTCTTCATCTATGCCAATTGATTTTTACTTGGTGTTTCTATCCCAATTCCAAGATTATTCTTCATTGAACAAAACATCTCGATTTATGATAGTCTTCTTGGTGACTGGATTGTATAACTTGTAGGCTTTAGAATTTTCATTATAGCCCACAAGTATACACTTTTCATATTTGTCATCAAGTTTACTTCTCTTGGCATCAGGTACATGGGAATAGGCAATGCTCCCAAATATTCGAAGATGGTTGACATGAGGCTTCTGGTCGCTCCAAGCTTCATATGGCATCATCTCACGAATTTTTGGTGGAAGCACTGTTTACAAGATACACTGTCCATGCAATTGCTTCAGCTCAAAAAGTGTTTAACATTCCTCTAGCTTTTTCAACATACTTCTGGCTAGCTCCATAATAGTTTTGTTCTTCCTTTCAACAACTCTATTTTGCTAGGGAGTATACCGACCAGTGAATTGATGTTGAATTTCATGCTCTTTCAAGAAATTTGAGAGTGCAACATACTCTCCACCATGATTAGAATGTAAGGTCTTGATTGAGCAACCGCATTCATTTTCAACCATGGATTTGAAGATTTTGAAGTACTTGTGAACTTTTGATTCTTTCTTCAAAAAATAAATCCATGTTTTTCTACTATAATCATCAATAAATGTAAGAAAATATTGGTTACCTCCAAGAGATGTTGTTTGCATCGGTCAACATAGATCTGTGTGTACCAGTTCAAGACACCGTGATACTCTCCGTGCATTTTTGTTTGGAAAGGACTCTTGATGTTCCTTTCCAAGTGCACACCCTTCACACACTTGATCGGGTTGGTGAATATCCGACATTCCACTCATCATGTGATGCTTGTACATATGAGTCAACATTTTAAAACTCAAATGCCCAAACTGCAAATGTCATAGCCATGATGGGTCTTTCACAACTGTACTAAAGCAAGAAAGTGTTTTAGTTTTGATCTTCAAGGGGAACATCTTGTCATGCGTCATCTTCACCTTAGCAACAAGAGTATTGCTTTTGTCTTTGACCTCACATGCATCATTGTGAAACTTGACATTATATTGCTTCAAGAGGAGTTGCCCAACATTAAGAAGATTGTGCTTGAGGCCACGGACAAAGAAAACATTAGAAATATGCTTTGCACCTCTTTTGGTATTCACCAAGATGTCACCACTACCTTTGACTTGAAGTTTTTTGTCATTTCCCGTTCTGACTTTACTTTGGATAGATTCGTCCAAAGTTGCAAATGCGTTCTGATTCCCCTTCATGTGGTTACTATAACCACTATCAAGATACCAAATTTCATCTTGATCATCCTTCTGTGTACTTCTGTGTAGTACAGGTAAGAAATATTGCTCCTTCATCATGATCTTGGATTTTCTCATGCAAGAAGACGGTTTGATCATTATTATTCTTTACCCGACATTCATATTGATAATGCCCAAACTTGTTGCAATTGTAGCAATAAATCTGCCTTTGATTATGGCCCCTTCCTCGATTGCTTCAGCGCCCCTATTCTCTTCCTTCTCTATATGACATATACTAATTTCATCTTTTTGTTGCTCATGTTGGCTTTTGTTGGCTTCTTCCAATGAGGATAAATCGAATCATTTCCAATGATGATAAAAACACTTTAAACAACAAATTGGAAATTTGTAATTGTCTAGATGATATTTTCAGAATTTGTCGAGAAAGAATATCATCTAGACAATTACAAAAATAAAGATTTCATTTGTATGTCTTGATCTTGAGATGTCTTCAAGCTTGAATCCAATGATGTGAAAGTGGTGGTCTTTAAAGCTTAAACTCTCAAGTAAATTAGTAGTCGATTATTAGTCCATGATACGCATGTTGTTTGTAATCATAAAAAATGAGAAATGATGGAAGAAAAGAAATTAAGGCACAGATTGATTACCTAAAATGCAAAGAAATGGAGCGAAAAAATGGTTGGAGAACGTTGGAGAAGGTTGGAGCACGCTTGGGGCAATGGGAGATCCCTGCTAGAGAACAAAGAGAAGAAGAAATGAAGTGAAATAAAAGTGGGGCCCTTATATAGGTGTCGCCCAAATGTAGGTGGCAACACGCTGCTCTTCACGGGAGTGCGCTGCCCTAGGTAAACCGAGAGCAGGTTTTCTTAGCTACAGGCGACACCGTGCTGTTCTCTGAGGGAGCGCATTGCTCTGGGTAATCCGAGAAGGGGTATTCCTAGATTGAGGCAGCCAACGCGTTGCTTATTCAGGGAGCTCGCTACTTGCCCAACCCAAAAAATTTTAGGTTTCTGCCAATTCTAGGAGCGCGCTGACAAACTTTTTGAAAAATCAAAATTGATTTTCAACAATTCAAACCAACACCAAACATCAACAATCATCAAATCAAAATTAAATAACACATAATCATCAAAGATTTGAAAATTTTGACTCACTAAACATGCCTAACTCTCTCTTAATGTGAACAAATTGGTCTTTTGCCAAAGCCTTAGTGAAAATATAAGTTAATTAATTCATTGTTCCAATGTGAGTGAGCTTGATCCCTCCTTTTTGCACATGGTCTCTAAGGAATGATGTCCAATCTCAATATGCTTGGTCCTATAGTGCAAAATAAGATTCTTGGAAATACTGATGGCACTTTTATTATGAAAAAATATTTTAGCACAATCAACATAGATTTGATAATCCTCAAGTTGTTGTTTCATATATAGAATTTGTGCACAACAACTACCAGCTACAACATATTCAACTTCAATTGTGGATAATGCCACTGAGTTTTATTTCTTGCTGAACCAAGAAATCAAAGAATTACTCAAAAAGTGACATAATCCAAAGGCACTCTTCCTATCAATAAGACTACATGCATAGTCTGAGTCTATAAAACTCCTTAGCTCAAAGGAAGTACCTTTTGGGTACCAATTAATCCCCAAGTCTGTTGTCCCACTAACATATCTAAAGATTCTCTTAACACATTTTAGGTGGGATTCACTAGGACTTGACTGAAAGCGGGCACATAAATGTTATCTCAAAAGGAACCCCATGAAAGAATGTTTTGATGATTCCATAATCACTCAATCTTGCGATCTAATGTTTTTGTTGAAGTGTTTTAGCAAAGCATCAGTTTGGAAGAAAATAAAGATTCAATCAGATGAATCTATGACAAGTCAAGTTATTAAGATCAAGATCAAAAAGGTTAAATGTTAGAATGTAGAACTATACTCGAAACATTTTTCAACAAGTATATACATATATATAAGTTTTCCTTAAGCCTTTGGTTTTTGAAGAAAATGATTTCAATTGACTTAAGTCGAAGGTTTTTCTATTGATCTTTGAACCATTTGTATGATTTCTAAATGTTTGATTTGACCCAAAAAGCTCCAGCCTTGATTTGATTTAATAGAGTATTGGAAAATCAAATTTGTAAAAAAAATATTTTTCAGTGTCTTTCAGGATGTTGATGGGTTATCAGGACGCTAATGCAGTGGCTAGTCACTTAATATCGAGCCAACAGTGCAAGACGCTAATAGACCATCAGGGCGTTGATGGTTTCTGGGTTTAAATGCTTGTTGTTCAAAGCTGGACGTTGATCAAGTATTAGCGCCCTCATCGAACAACCCTAAAAAAACCAGCAGATGCTCGTCAGGATGCTTATGTGGTATTAGTGCCCTCTGAGTTTCTGGGTTTCTGAAAATTTTGGTCATCAAGACGCTAACATGGTATTAGCGCCTTCCCTGAGCAAGTCAGTAAAAATTGCATTTTTAGAACAATTTACTTCAGGACGCTGATAGAACTC